>JAOUQZ010000033.1:8248347-8263788 GCA_028564935.1 Neosilurus hyrtlii | reverse complement strand
TTCATTACCTGCAGTGACGACTTCTGAGGGTTCTTTCTTGTTAGAAGCTGCAGTTAGTTTACTCAACCACCTGTTCTCACACACACACACACACACACACACACACACACACACACACACACACACATTTATTCATAATAAATTATGTGCACAAACATGAACACATCGTGCCCCAGTGTAAACCCAGGGTTAACGTTTTCAATTTTCATCAGAAAATATCGATGATTATAACGTCCGTCTGTAGAGAAATTAAATAAAACCTTAACCTCAGATGCTAGTATAACCCTTTAGCAGAAATAACTTCTGGTAGTTGTTTTGCAGAATTGTCCACTAGTTTTTGACATTTCCTCCCTGAAGTTTTGTGGCCATTCTTCCCATGGGATCAGCCCCATGTTCCCCAGCCCTCTCTTTCCCAATGCATATGTTCCCCAGTCCCTATGGGGTTGGGGTTGGGGTTGGGGTTAGGAAACATAGGTCCAGGGGAACACAGGCACTGGGGAATATAGACATGGACCCCTTCCCACAGTTCCAAGATGTTCGAGGGTTTTTTTGCCTGTACTGCCCTTTTCAATGACTGCAGACTTTCACCACAAAAGTCGCAAGAGTTACCTGCAAACCCTGTAATGGAATTTTAGCTTCTTAGCCTTTTTTTTGCAGTAAACAGTCTGCTTTCTAGCTACATTTGCAGGGTGACCAGTAATGGATAAATTGGCAGTCCTTTGAAATATATGCCGCATGTAGATGATTTCCCTTACAGTTTCTATTCCAAATAATTTAGAGATCTATTTAAAGGCATCCACAAGCTTTTCTGAAGGTCCTAGGAGGAAATTGATATAATAGCAGGATGACACCTGACCCTAGATGCCAGGTTTAAATAAGACAGGTTCCATCTGCGGCAGGTTCTAATCAATGACACCCATTCTCAAACACCGGATTCTAATGGTAAAGAAAATGTGTAGAAATGAAAAGCTGCTTTTACACAGGCAGATGGAACAAGTTGCCGCCAGAACAACTTTCAAATCCATGGCAAGGAGGAAGCTAGAGGGACAACACACAAGCAAACCGCTGGAGAAGAGACGCCCATCTAGCGTGAAAGCCTGTGAATTGACCTAATTACCCTTATGGACTTTATTGCATGCAGGTAAACCCTCCTACTTGTCACCAATTGTGTCAGACAGCAACGTGCGCCACCTCGAAAAAAGAAAGGTTGCAAGCACCACTGTCAAGTTGTTCTGGAACAAATTGTTTATACACAGGCAGTTGCACTTGGGCAACTTTTCTGGGTGCAAGTGTAGCTAAGATATTATGTAAATATTTCTGTGCATCACTTTAGGAAAGAAAAACCACAGGATCTCTTCTTCAGTAACTTACAAGTCCCATATACAGTATGTGGTTGGGTTTTCTAAAATTACTGCAAAAGAACCACCACACACACACACACACACACACACACACACATGTTCCTGCATGGTCCATTTGTCACACTCACTTGTACATTTCTTGTGAGTTTTCGGCTGCAAAGAAGACAGTCACGATCTGCGGGTGGCTGGCCTTTATAGCACTGCAAAAAAAAAAGAAAAGGAGGAAATGATTGCTTACATGCATCACCCATGGAGGCTTAAAGACTGAACTGTGCAGAGGCTGAGACTCTATATGTGTGTATACATTTTAAGAGACAGCGAATGTGTCACGAAAGCAGTACATTCTCTCAGCCTGCAGCGGAAGTGGGAGTGTGGGGTCTGAGAACTATAGTTAAGTTGTGTTTACCAGACTATTTCCTGTGCCTGAGATTGTGACAGCATGCTATTAGCACAGATGCTTTGCCACTCTGAGATTATTACAGTGTCTTAGTGAGGGGCTTCAGCTACACTGGGACATTGAAATGCATCAAAAGGAGTGTCGAAGGCAAGTTTGGTCATGATCATGGACAAAACACCTGATTTTAAATGCTCAGTAAAAGCAGGTTGATTGTATCAACATGGAGCTTAATATTGAATGTTAATAATAAACATCTAAAAAATAAAAGGGGAAAAAAAGGAAAAAAAAAGAAAGACATTGTTTTAGCGATGAGAGCATGAAGGAGAAATTAAAGTGGTAATCAATACTGTTAAAAAGGGGCGGGGTGTGTCAATGGCTGTGGTGCTGATTGTCCCATTCGTTCTCTCTTATGAAGCAGACTGGAGCTACAGAATCCCGAAAACAACAAAAACGATCCCCATTCACAGTCACTGCTACTCATAACAACTGAAATACACTGTCTGTAGACTGGATAATAATGAACTACAGAAGCCCTGGACAAAGTTTGGAACAACTCCTTCTAATGGATGTCACACAAATCAGGCGGATAATGATGGACAAGTCAGTCCTTGCACGACGACTGGAGAGCTCGCTCCAGGCAGAAGCACCTCACAAGGAAGAATCTGATGATGATGACGATGATGATGATGATGATGTTGCACTCCCACTTGCTATCACTTTCCAGTGAGCACTCATCTACCATTCCTTTTATTATTATGATTATTCATGCATTACATTTTGTTTGAATTAAATAAAAACACTTTTTGTCCTTTGTCCATTTATGGTTATATTTAATAAAGTGGGATGTCTGCAAGGCGACTCAGTTCCTGTTATCGCTTATGAAATAACTGCTAAAAATTGCTCGTCATTACCTCACCAGGCTCTCTTTGTTGTTCCTCTTGAACACAAGGAGACAAAATTAAACAGCATGACATGTTACCTAGAAACACCAAAACCCTTGTACTGGAAAACTTTGAAACTGGGGACCTTCCAGGAAAGTTTCTTCACAACATAAATAAATAAAGTAAAATAACATTTAAATAAAAAACATTGCAAAGACTGTCCATTCCTTTTTGTGAATAAAATGCTTAATCTCTTAAGTATTAGTTTGAGACGATGTATATTTGGTAACTGTATTCCTATTAATCAAAACCTAAAGCCGAGACCAATGGGATAACAGTTAAAGTAGTAAACAGCATGTCTAGGATTAAACTGTGTTACAGAGGTGCACTGTGACAAACTCACATTCTGTGGCTGTTTGAACTCAGTGGTTTGAACTGATATTTTGCTGATTCACACTCACTAAATAACCAAACCAAAGGAAAAAAAAAAACAAAAAACAAGACACTCACAACTTCCTCTTGCACTCATGCGCCTGGTCCAGAGTGAAGTCTCTCAGGTTGATGTAGCCCTCTGCCTTCAGAGCCTGTTAGGAAATGAAGATGTGATCCAAAAGATTCATGCAGGACGTCTGACTCTGAGCATGTTCTGCAGCTTGACTTTTTAACAGAAGCCTGATTGGATTTCAGCTTTTGATTGGATTAAAACCCCTTAGAAATAGCACTATTTGCTCCTTAACCTAACAGCCAAACCCTTAATCACTTGTGATCAATAGCCTTGTGATAAGGGGTAGAGACTTTTATCAGTATGAAGCTAAGTATCTATTGATTTTTACCACTCGAAGATAATTATTGCCCGGAGCAGATATTAGGATAGAAAGACTTTTCATAAAAGCCCTGTTTATGGAAAAGGGCAAGGTTGCTCAGCATACACAAGGGTTTTTTTTTCTCTCTCTCCGTAAAACAAAAGCAGACAATTAACTTCAGCAAAGGCATGTCTGGTGTCTGAAGTTTGCTTCTTTTCAGTGCAGTGGAGAGGAACTTACAGGAACTTCGAATTGTCCAATTTGCATGTTGTATTAATCTGTGTAGTTTCCAGACTACAACAATACCAGAACAAAAACATTGGGCAACGTTTGAGGTGTATAAGACACGACAAATTGCCATCATGAGGTCTCGGTCTCTGATTAAGACAACATTAGGAGAGATAATATATTTAAACCAGTGCGTTAATAGAAGTGCTACTTTCCAGTACAGTGGTAATCTTATAGAAGGAAAAATCAGCAGACACAATAAAAAGAAAAATAAATGGGAATGCTGAAAAAAAAAAAAAAAAAAAAAAAAAAGCTACGGTGCTCGACAATGATTTGAGTGTCTAAGACTGTCCATATTTTATATTACTGGCAAAACTGTCTCATAGCTAACAGTCATATTTGTATTAATTTTTGAAATGTGGTTCAAATTAACTAGGTCATGTATCCCGATCGTAGGCCACAACTGGTCCTCAGAAGTGCATACCATGTACAACCTGTTCCTGAGACCATCCTGGGTGGTCAATATGTCCTTGAATCGGATTAAAAACTACTTATCACACCTCCCCTAGCTGGGTTTCGCCTCTTGTGTGGCCAGCTGGATGACTTGACCTTCCTACAACCTGAGGACGTAAAGGAAGGCATGGCTAACCCATGCTCCACCGTGCCCGATGAGGCTCCAGCTCTCACTGAGTACTTCGGCTCTACCTATGCCTTTGGGCAGCTACGTCACCAGTGCAGAGAAACCACCACTCCAGCTGGAGTCATCAAGCCCTTTCAGCTGCACCACAGACCACCCATGTTCCCACCCAAAAGGCAGAACATGCTCTACGCCACCTTCAACAACCAGCCAAAAGCAAACAACATCTGCAAGGGATGAAACAACAAGTTCTACAGTCTGGTGGGCCATGCCAACCCAACAGTGTAGAAGTTCACTGAGAGCCTCCAAGCAGATCCTTCCACCGTTGGTGCAGTTCTGCTTCAACCAAGCGCCTGGAGCTATGTGGAGCTTCAGATGCGTCTTCATAACCTGGTGGCTGACATGAAGGAAGGCAGGAAAACCCTTCCCGATTTCCTCTATCAGCCACAACCTGGGTGGACTACCCAATATCTAGGCCTGTTCTGTACGTAGTGTATATATAGTGTAATATGTAATATACCATACTGTGAATTTATGTGAGTCATTTATCTGTGATTTGTATAACATTTATCTGTAAAAAGTGTGATTTGTTAACAATTTATAGTCTTGTTTTTTTTTCTATAAAAATATATTAAAATATATATTAAAAAACAATGAAGTAATTATAAAACTTATAAACTTCGTTCCTCGGAGGAGTTGTCCATGGTATGCAGTTTGTAACCAGAAGACTGGTTGTCCATCCACGATGTATCCCGAACTTACAGATTGTGTAGCCAGATCATTTGACTTGCTAGCCACTATGTTGCTAATTCACTGCACAGCAGATGAACTGATGAACTAGCATGTGCAGCATGTTAAACACTCATATGATAAAACAAAAAAGAGGAAGTCCCAATCACAATGCATGCAGATGTTTCTTTTTAGCTATAAGACGTGAGACAGGTCATACTGAAGGTCACTGCAGTCATCTTGAAGCCAAATCACCTTCGTATTGCAGTTATCTAGTTAGGCAATTTGCTGGCAGCAGCACAGTTCGTACACAGATAGCCAATCATACAGATACAGGTCAAGACTGTGGCTAGAGAAATTTAAGCTAACAAGAAGGCTAAATATAGTAGCTTTAGCAACCAGTCCTTACAGCCATGGTGAGCAGAAAATCATCTCAGAACTCAAAAAATGTCAAAACTTGTTGCAGTTGTAGTAACATGGTGGTTTTTACAGCTGTCAGGCAAGAACTGTTTCTCTTTCTATTTGTTGCAGAACAACCCCCAAGACTCTAATTAGTCATGCTTTAAAGCAGCGCATTCCACAGAGACTGCCCTTTTGGCTGTAACAGATAAGCTACATGCAGTAAGTTTTTCCAAGATCGGTCATCGGTCCTCATCCTTCTTGATCTTTCACCTGCATTCACAAAGTCAACAACAAGACTCACTTATTCATCCGCAGGAGTTTTGGAATTCATGGTTCAACATGGCAATCGCTTCTCACCAGGAAGGTTGCTCATATCAGATTACGTGGAAGGGATCCACATCTTCTCCATACAGACTCTCCACTGGTGTCCTCCAGGGTTCAGTATTTGGTCCATTTTTGTCTCTCGGTTCTCATACAACTGCTACGCAGATGATTCTCAATTTGTCCATTCTTTTCTAACTCTAGCACACTTGTTTCTGTCTAAATCTCTGCATGTTTTGCGGACATCTCATCATGGATGGCAGATCACCATCTGCTTCATCTCCACATTCAACAACATGACCCAGGACAGTGTTTGCAGTGGCATGTGTTTTAAAGGGGCCTATTAACAAGTGAATAGCCCATGTGCTTCATCTACCATTATCAGATCATTTTGTGTGAATACGAAGGTTTCCCTGCAGAACCAACTCAGCTCACAGGCTTAGTATTTACCTGTTTTGTTTTTGTGTCTGTTTACAATAGCAGTAACAATACAAGACAGCAACCGAAGCAACAGTCTTACGCATACGACTTGCACAATAACTTGGCAATGCAATACAGATTTATAGAAAGCAGAATAGTCAGAGATCAAGTGTTCTCAGCTCTCGCTCACCTCAAGTGGTGCAGGGACCATTGGCATTTGCAAACAGGAGTAAACAAATGGTTTCAGAAAGAGATTGTGGCCGATATAATTTTATTTCCTAGAGATAACACTGAATTTCATGTTTATTTATTATGACTTGGAAGTGAATGGGACCCTTTAGGCTGGTAGACACTTCCTTGATTGAGGAAAAATGCCAAATGTAGACACCCAACACACCTTGGCTGATGTATTACGTTTTGGAGTAATTATACATATTTTTTATCTTTGTCTAAAGTATTCTTTAAAAAAATGTTTAAATATTATAAAAAATAAATAAGTGGTACGAAATGTCAACATATTTCTATATCTTAAAACCACATATGACTCACCATTACATTCGTGTACCAGTACACAGAGCATCCCTTCAGCACGACCCAGTATTTCTTCCATTTAGTCCTAAGAAAGGCTCGGCTCTCTCTCTTTTTGTAGAGCCAGCCGTGACAGTCCACCTGTCCGAGGTCCTTCACTGAGACCCTCCTCCGACTCATCACAGCATCGCCTGTAAGCCACAGAAACGACATATATATATATTTATATATATTGTGTATTAGATCAATATGAGGCTGATCTGCTTACCTTGACCAGTCGCAGTGGGGAAGTCTTGTAGAGGAAGCTTAAGGCAAAGGCACAGAAGATCAGAAGTAAGAGACAACGAGAACGTTCCCGGAGTGATACAGCCATCAGCCCACACAGATCATACAGACAGGGTACAGTTTCAAGATCTCTCTCTCTCTCTCGCTCTCTCTCTGCCTCTCTCTCACTTCCCCTCCCACAGACCTCACACCCCAATGCACAGCAAGAGTGTTGCTGTTTGACCCTCTTTGGTTTTTCTGTGCAACCATGACACCTCTTCATGAACATTAAACAAAGTCAAACACTTACAGACTCCTTCATGTCACTCATGTCTGCAGGACTTTCATCAGAGGACAAGTTCTGCCAAGAAAGAAAAGGAACCACCACTATAATCATGTATACTTCAGGTACACTGCAATTAACTTCATTCAGCAGTGAACATTTCAGATTCTAGCATGCAAAAGTTTTAAAGACTATTAAACTAGCATTTAATTACAATTTTGTTTGCCAATCTGCACAAACAAACCTACAGGGATGACTGATCATATGTAAACACATATATCAAAAATAACTCGGTACTGAATCACATTACCTGAAGCCAACACTGGAACATGTGCAGCTTCCAGGCAGTGTATAAAAACCCCTGCAGAAACACATTAGTGCTCATTTTGAGGAAACAAACACACAAAACCTGGGCCAGACTTTGGGCACCTTGTTCATTCACAGCTTTTCGAGGTCGAAGAAGAATCGGTTCCTTGGAAACGGATATTTCAAACGAGTCGTTTGGGTGAATCGATTCCTAAGCAGGATAAACGAGTCTTTTTAAATTTACTGTGCTTTCTCCCCAATAAGTAAGATGATTTCAACAAATCTGTTTTAATCAAATATTTTCATTCTTTCATTAATTTTCTAAGCCGCTTAATCCTAATTAGGGTCGCGGGGAGGCTGACGCCCATCTCAGCCAACTCTGGGTGAGGGCGGGTACACCCTGTACAGCTCGCCAGGCCATCACAGGGCCAACACTTACAACCATTCACATTCACACTCACACCTAGAGGTGATTTGGAACAATCAATTAGCTTACTGGGCATGTTTTTGGACTGTGGGAGAAAACCGGAGTACTCAGAGGAAATCCACCCAGACATGGGGACCACACAGATACGCCCGAGCCCGGAAATCAAACCCAGGCCTTCTTGCTGTGAGGCATACGTGCTAACCACTACGCTACGGTGACGCCCTACATCAAATATTTTTTCTTTAACAAATAATTTCCCAAACAAACTGTATATATAACATTTATAAAGTTTTTAATATCTATACATTTTTAAGTACCCCGTTTATAGTAGATAAATTGTGTGTGTCATGTGTATGTTAAAGGGGCAGCGTGATGGTTATTTGAAGAAAATAGTCATGAATGGTTTCATCAAACAAGACATAATCATTCGTTAATTTTTTAAACCACTTAATCCTACTAGGGTCACGGGGAAACTGGGGCCCATTTCAACTGAATCTGGGCAAAGACAGGGTACCCCCTGAATAGTTTGCACATCCATCACAGTGCTAACACACAAACAACTATTCACACTCACACCTTGGGCAATTTAGAAATGCCAGTTGGCTTAAGGTGCATGTTTTTGAACTATTGGAGGAGACCAGAGTAACAGAAACGCCCTCACTGAGCCCGGGAATCGAACCCAGGACCTTCTTGTTGTGAGGTGGAAGTTCTAACCACTATATCGCCTTGCTGCACCTCAACTATTCATTTAGGTGGTGGAAATTTGGTTTACCAAGGATACTTGACATGAATTGGGTTCATCATACATTGGGGGTTTGCAAAGTGATATCATTCTTTTTTTTTTAAGTCCATGTTCTAATAAATTTTCATCTTCATATAAATGTTGTGAATTGCATTTGTTTTCACCGTGGTTTTAAAGAGAGGATACCTGACTCACTGTAGCCTTTCTATAATCTTAAATAAGTCTGGCTATTGTTCTTTGACTTTGCAACAAAATGATCCCACTAAAGATAATAACACGCGCTGGATGCCTTTTTATTGTTGTTGTTGTTTGTTTGTTTTTAAGTTCTAAAGGCTGAAAATCCCAAAGTAATCAGCAGTTCTTAAAACACCTAAATCAACTTATCCTTAATTAATAAATTAGTTCTATTATCAGTTCTGCATTTCTCACCTTGTCCAGGTGGGTTTCCTCTGGACCATCAAAAATATTTGGATGGTCATAAAAAGCTACTCATAGGTGTGAATATGCATCAGAATGTGTGTGCATGGTGGCATGTAAGAGACTTAGTTTCAAAATCAGGATGATTAAGAACTCTCATTTCACTCACTTATTTGCCAAACCGCTATATCCTACTATTAGGTCTATCTCAGTGGACAGTGGACAGAGGTATGTACACCCTGAACAGCTCGGATGACCATTGCAGGGAATGAATATGAACTGTAAATATGATGTTCACTCAGGTTGGTTTATTGAATGATTAATTATATATGATATATGAATGATATATTCACATAATTAGACATTAGATTTCGCCACTGAGCAAAATAATAATAATAATAATAATAATAATAATAATAATAATAATAATAATAATAATAATAATAATAATAATAATCACAACAACAACAATAATAATAATAATCATAATCATAATAATAATAATAATAAATATAATAATGTGCTGTAACTGTAATAACACTAGATGTCGCTTCTGAGACACAAGGGAAAATACTCCAGCAGTCCAGTTTAAATTACATTTGAATCTTTATTAAATTGTATGTAAACTAATGCAGCATGTTTTCTCAGTAGTTTACTGGATTAGACCTTTTGCATAGAGGATCCAAAAAAAATTAAGCAACTTCAGAATAAAAGCCTTTAAATTATTACACATCTAGGATATGGATAAAAAAGTGGCAGACTTAACGGAACAGGAACAAACTTTATACTGACACTGTTAAATTCTACATTTTTTGAGTAAGGTTATAACGATTTATGTAGTCAATGCTTTCTATGAACCATATAAATATTTCTGGGTTTTTAGTGGTAGAATTTGTTAATTATGCCAGTTCCAAGCCCTCAATTACATAAATCAGTATTTTAGCTAAAAATGAAATGTACACAAATTCCTACTTTCCACAATGTTTTCAATCTGTTAAGGCATGTTTGGTGCCTGAGGTCACATCTTCTTTATACTGATATGAGTATAATGAAGAAATACAAAAATCCTGTAGACTTTTTAAAAAGTGTGTGTGTGTGTTTACATTCATTCCATTTTTGTCCAAATTATTGTTTTAACATTAAAATGGATTGATCAAGGCTAGTGAAAAACCTGCTGCATTTCTTCAAGCCACCTTGAAAGGAAACAGCACAGCAGTCATGTATTTAAAAAACCTATAATTAAAACTATTTACATGTTAAGACACATTTACATTTATAGCATTTGGCAGACACACTTTAGCAGTACAATTTACATTTTTATCACATTTTTACAACTAAGACAGTTTTGGCGTTAAGGGCCTTGCTCAATGACCCAGCAGTCGTAGCTTGGTAGTGCTGGGATTGGAACTTTGGGCAGTACAAGGTATAACAAGTCTCAATAATTCTTAAACACTAGGCTACCACTTCCCAGACACCTCTGTGCATGCTGAAGACACTCTCTGATCATTTTTTGTACACAACCAGTGGCCAGACTTAGAAGATCTAAGAAGGTGCATAAAGTACAGAAAAAATGCTCAGTGAATATAAAAAAGTCAATAATTTATTAATTAAAAACAGCACACTCCTGACTTATTACAAAAGACTCTCCAAGCTCTTACTCATAAACTTTTTTATCCTATTAGGGTTGCTTGATCCTATCTTAGCCAATGCTCGGTGAAGGAGAGGTATGCCCTGAACAGCTCGCTAGACCATTGCGGGGCAAACATACACAACCATTCACACTCACACACACACACTGACGCCTATAGGCAATATGGAACATCCAATTCACCTAACGTGCATGTCTTTGGACTGTGGAAGGTAAACACAGTGCTAACTCCACACAGAAGCACCAGAGGCTGGGACTCGAACCCAGATCCTTCTTGTTGTGAGGCAGACATGCTGACCAGTATGCCTCCGTGCCGCTCCAAAAGACTTTGCTTAATAACTAAAAGAGGCTCTTGTGCACGTTGCTAATTAAAAAAAATAAACCAAGGTGTTAACTACAGTGGATGGAACTGTAAAAAGCTTTTTAATAAATTCTTAATAGAAAAGTCTTTTGTATATGTTGTATATTTCTAGATAATGACGATCGGGTGATTTTTACCAGAGGTACTGCCCTTCACCTTGTCCCTAGGTGCCTTTCAGATTTTTTTGGATGTTCTTCAAACTTTGTAGACATGTTGGACATGTGCTAATTATACACGTATTATCATAAAATGGTGATTTTTATCAGAATTATTGCCCTAGGTACTGACAAAATTACCAATTTACTAGGAGAGTCTTATTTAGCAGTAAATATTTTGCTCATGTCAGCTCTTATATACTTGAGTTAGAAAACTCATAGTTAACAAATAACAAACGTTTAATTCACCCAAAATTACTGCTGTTTTGTTTGAACCCACATCCACTTCTTTAAGGACATCAGACCCACAGTGTGGGTTAGGATATAGTTTTATGGCTTCTTATACTCTATAAGTACAAACAAAACCTGGCTGTGTTGATAAATATGGTAAATCATTTAGTGTCAGCCATCTTGGAAAACATTTTATCTTTATTGCACTTGGTGTCACTGCCTTCTGGGCTTCGTCTGTTGAGGTTTGATGATAGGCTTGTAATAAACACCTGAAAATAATGCAAATGATAAATTTGTTGGCCTCCTGATGAAACCTGCCATCTCCATTTTTGGTCAAAATGAGATTTTGCATGAACATAAAGATAACCCTCTGCATCCACTCGAAAAAAATGGTGGCTCCATCTAGCTGTTTTGGGGGTACAATTGAGCCCCGTTTATCAGGGGGGTTACATTCCAGAACCCCCTGCGATAAACATAAAACTGCGATGTAGGGAGACCACCCCATTACACCTATTTTTAATACTTTACGAACTAAACACTCCTCCAGCACTCTTTAATAAAATTTTTAAACATATTTAAACACAAATAAAACATTTGTAAGCATAAAAATGCAAATGTAATGGAATAAATAAACATTTACACAATTGTGTACAAATTACACAATTTCTGTCTTCCCACTGCTATTAAAAATGGAGATAGCAGGTTTCATCAGGAGGCCAAAGTTATGAAGATTAAGGCATATATTTATGTTTAAAGTAGGTGGGGCTACAGCAAAGTTTGACATCAAATATTGGCTGTAGGCATGTAACACAGAGCAACTATCTGTATCTGTAACTGTGCATCACACTTTTTAAACCATTTCTTAGACATGTGTACCTGCCCTTGAGGTTTTCTCTATTTGATTGGTTCTATATATCAAAATATAAACAAACAATGGCAACCTTGAACAAATGGTGACTAAAAACGACTGAATAAAAACTGCAAAATGCATCACTGTAAATTTATCATCCATCCACATTTGGCAGATTCAGATATCTTGGTTTCTGGTAAACATTACTCCTTTTGCCGAACACCGTTCCTTTAACACTCGACCATAAACATAAAAAAAACAAACCAATATTAAATGAAATAATAATACTGAGTGGAGGTGAAATAAAGTCAGAGACACAGTAAAGACACTCCTCTCTACAGTGTTTATCAGTGTGTGAAGAGCTTCAGACGGGCGAACCAGGCACTTAGAGGCGAAGGCTCAGAAGACCTCTTAGAGGAGCGTGTGGTTCGGTTCCTGCGACGTGTAGTGTCTCGGTACAGAACGGTGGCGCTGCTGTGCAGCTCAGCATTAATGAAACACTGGCTGCCACGGATGTGGTCAACTCCGCGTAGGAGCTGCTTCTCGCTGGCTGCTCGGTACGGCACGGGAAAACATGGGGCTTCTTCAGCGATTGGGGGAATTCGCTCGTTGCTCATGTACATGCGTGACACGTCGTTACCTGAGACACAAACGACAGAGATGATAAGGCTGTTATCGTGTCTACCATTCCAGTATGATAGTACAGTTGAGTGCTATTGTATAGGCTTCTTTATGTCACAATCTCATGTCTGACTGGTAGGAAAGTGTTGATACCTTCCTGGCAGTTCTGGTGTTAGTAAGCCAATTCACAGGTTTATATCAATCCACTTGTAATTGCACTCAGACAGCAGAGACATTAGCAACAAACAAACAAACAAATAAATAAATCCATTTTATATAAATAACAGAAAGTACACAGCACCCCCTGCTGGGACTGCTATAGCACAACACTTCCAAAAAATCATTACGAATCCATTTATAAATTCCAGAATTTTTATACAGATCACCTCAAAAATCTAACTGAGTTTTCATTGTCCAAACCCCCAATTCTTGTACAACGTTCCTGCTGAAATTCCAACTCACAAACACCAACTCAAAAACATAACCTCCATGGCAGAGTTAATGCGCCCTAGTGTAACACTTCGGTATCTCTTACTGATAATTATTAGTCACATATTTGGGTTCGTTACAAATTTAGGTTCCTCACATGTACCCAGAAGGTCATGAGCTCTACTTACTGGTAGGTCCAAGAGTGAGATCCTTAACCCCTAACTGTTCAAGTCACTAAAAATAAATAAATATCAGCATTTCAACCATAAATCTCCATACTATGTACATTACTGTGTATTGTATGCTAATGTAGCAAATTCCTTCCTTTTATTTACTCCCAATGGATCTGGTTCAGGACTGTTAGACATGTTAATGTTAAAGGTGCAGTTTGAATTGTTTGAAAGTGTTTCTAGATTGTGTATAATCACAGAATGTCATATTTCCCCCCAAATTTTTCCATCACAATTTACACTGGTATAAGCTCCACCTGCTCAGGCATACACACCGACCGGATCAGACCTGACTTTAGTGTTGCTTTGAGTAAAAGTATTTTCAAATGATTATATCAATAAATGGAGGGAATGAAGAGCAGGTGTGCTCTGTGAGGAAAAGCGCTAAGGGGAAAAGCGCTCCGAGTGATATTTCTGTTTTCTGTTTGTGCTTACCTTTCCTTCCAAGAGCCCAGGGGGTGTCAGACAGGCCCACACACGAGTCTGCAGGCATAGACACAGGCCGTGGCTTTCCTGCAGAAAACACACACACACACACACATTGCCATAATTAGCCCTGATTATTAGTGTTACAAACACAGAAATCTCACCGTGCTAACACTGTGCTGATATCAGGCCCACTTTTTTCAAACACATTAAGATATAAACAAATGCTTTTTAGTGATCACATGTTCTCATTTATGCATTATTGTAATAAAGCTTTATATTTATTTAGATCATGTGCAGCCTTGTGACATATTGCTGTGTTTGTTCTATTTATGCATGGACTCAATTCACACAGAACAAACTAAGTCAAATTTATTTGCTAAATCAATAAGTCTTGCATCTGAAAAATGCATTCAAACTCCAGAACACCACGAATCATAAAACTGAAAATAAATAATAAAATAGTTAAGGTTATGTTTTTTTTTATTTTTAAAACTTAGACCTGAAAATCTCAACCAGGGGTGAGACTGAGGAAAATACAGAAAAAAACCCCCCAACAAACATTTAAATATAAATAATTCATTTTCTTATCTGAGGATAAATATTTAAAAATAAAGAAACAAATACGAATCAAGATGAAGATATACACATATATACACACATATAATTATTAATTTACTCACTCATTCATACTCATTTGTCAAACCGTTTAACCCTACCAGAGTCACAGGGAGGCTGGAGCCTATGTCAGCCGACATTGGGTGAAGACGGGGTACACCCTGAACAGCTCGCCAGCCCATCGCAGGGTCAACACACATACACAACCATTCACACTCACACCTAGAGGCAATTTGACCCCAGGGACTTGAACCCAGCGCTAACCACTACGCCACCATGTCACCAGTTATTAAATTAAAGAATAATAGAGTGGAAAAAATATAAAATAACCAATTTCAAAATATAATATTAGCCTAGTTTATTATCATCATCATTATTTATTATTATTATTATGTCCTAGTGCATGGTATGAAAGGTTGAAGAAGGTGTGGATATATATTATATGTACACTATACAGACACTGAGCTATTTGTCAGTTACATGTTATTAAAACTGAACATGTGTTTGCATGTTTGTGGCTCTGACCTCTGGAGGGCGTATGTTTGCGAAGTCGGGCCTGTGGAATGAAGGTCTCTGGAGAAGTGCTGCTGACGTTGGGTTTGCTGATGTAGTCTATGAGATTAGAGCGCCGTCTAACAGCTCGGTCCAGAGACGAGTTTGGGGATTCAGGTGCTTTTTTCCTCATTCTGACTTGTGGACATGCGCCATCCTTTACCTCCCTGTACA
>JAOUQZ010000033.1:8220046-8231648 GCA_028564935.1 Neosilurus hyrtlii | reverse complement strand
AAATAAATGAATCAGAATATCAAGAGGAGCCTTATACCCATAAACCTCCTCTTGGGAAAGCAAAATTGTACAGCACATTGCGGCAACCAGACTACCATTCTGATTGCTATGATGCTGGACAAGAAAAAAAAAAAAAATAAATAAAAAAAGGAAAAAAATGAAAAAATTGTTCACACAGTTCACTAAAAATGCAATATCGGTTTCCACACAAATAGATTCGATTAAAACATTTGATTTTCAGCACAAAGTAATACTATGCAGTTATTAAATGAGGCGACCCTTAGCAAAAAGTGGTATACTTTAAGTATATTTTATTAAGTATACTTAAGTAAAAGTATACCAAATATACTACAAAACATATACTGAGTACAAGTGTAACTTGTAGTATTGATGTACTTAGACTTTTCTTTATACTATTCAGTATAAATCGAGTATACTTTACTATACTTTGTTGAAATACATACAACATAGTATATAATAAGTAAACTTCAAGTATACTGTGTCATTTTTAGTATAAAATTAGTATACTTGTAGTACACTTGAATAAACTACTTTTTGCTAAGGGGAAGTATGATATAGAGAATTATCCGGTTGAGGGGTTGTTATCTACCGTGGCTAAATACATTAATGCTATGCTAATAACCAGAAACTATAATACTGCATAATTGTGCCTCCAAAATATCTCTCAAACTTAAATGCCAACTCTGAATACAGCACTTGTTGCTTTATTTCCCCAGCTTCATACCATAATATATATTTAAACTTTCTAAATAAAGAGAATACATTCTGCTCAGTAAAAATAAATATTGTGCAGGTCCTCATCACTGTGAAGTGCAAGTTGCAGCTATATTTAGCCAGCAGATGTAGAGGAAAGGTGCACTTTTCTCGCTCTCACATGAGTAACATGCAGAAAAAGTCATCTGACGCCAGTTGACGGAAACTGCCGAAACAATGGTGTGACACGCTTTCCTGCCGTTGCACAGTCTGTGCTTGTGCCTGTATATGTATATTTGTGTGAGAGCAGGGTGGAGGGCTGCCTGACAGGTGGGTGGGTCACATCTGTTTCCTGCTCTCCAACAGTTATCTTCCAGAACGTTCCTCCACCTCGTTCCCGTCACCGTTCCATCCGGACTGTGTAATCTCTATTTCAGCGCCGTATCTACTGCTGTCAGCTCATTTAGCTTCGGTCTCATGGACAGTACACACACTTACAGACCTATGGGAAATTATTATTCATGTGACAGACACTTTTGTCAAGGCAGTTCACATCATTTGGTATAACTGGGTACAATCATTTGGCATTGACTTCAGAAGCCTGATACCGCATGCTGTCAATCTGAAATACTCTGATAGGAAAAAGAAGTAATGGTTACAGACAGTCCACCCTAGGATTCATACATTAATCCTTTATCATCTATTCTATTCTGAGTCTATTCTGTACAGACGTACTATAGTGAGTTGACACTAATTAAGCTCTATTCATACACCATACAACACCAACACAAAGGACAATGTGATACAGATCAGTGTGGCAAACAAAATTTAATCAGCATGAATGCCAAGGAATTATGACAATCACTGAATTGAGAGGGCCTCGTTGCAGCTGGAGCTAGCTTCAAAATCACGCTAATGGAGAGTCATTCTGTTCAAGGTTAGGAAATGCATGACATGACCAGTAAGTCACAGCTCCTGGTGGCAAAATGTCATCATAACTATTGGTTAAAAGTCATAACCTTTGGTTTAGATTCAGAACTACTGGTTTAAAGTTAAACTTTGAAACCACTGCTTTGAAGTCATAACTGCTATTTATAATCATAACCATGATTTAAATTCATAACTACTACTTTAAAGTCATTATTACTTCTTTAAAGTTATAACCATAAGTTTAAACTAATAATGATTGTTTTGTAGTAATAACTGCTTTAAAATGCCTGTGTTGGTTTCCTCCAGGTGCTCCAGTTTCTTCCCACAGTCCACAGGCATGTGGATTAGATCAGCTGGCTACTCTAAATTGCCAACATGTATGAAAGTGAACATGGATGACTGTCTGTCTCTATGCTGCAATTGACAACCTATCCAGGGTGTACCCCATGTCTCACATGATGGCAGCTGGGATTGGCTTCGCTTACATGTGACCACACTAGAAAAGCGATATATAAAATAAATGAATGAATAAAACATAATATCCACTGATTAAAAGTCAAAATAATTAGTGTAAAATGTACAAATAACAGTAAACATAAAACACAATAACCAAGTGAAAGCTCAGTGATCTGGTATAGTCTGATTAAGCTGCATATACAGTGATAGCATTGTGATTTTTATTCTACCATAGTGCACAGAACCAGCCTACAGTTTATTTTATTCATTCGAAATAATAAACAGGGTGGCATAGTGAGTAGAAAGTCCGCCTCACAGCAAGAAGATCCTGGGTCCGGGGCTCGGTGAAGTCGTTTCTGTGTGGAGTATGGATATTCTCTCCGTGCTTGCGTGGGTTTCATCTGGGTACTCCGGTTCCCTCCCACAGTCCAAAGACATACATGACAATCTAATTTGCTGTCTCCTATTGCCCCTAGGTTTGAGTGTGAGTGTAAACGGTAGTGTGTGTGTGTGTGTGTTGGCCCTGCAATGGTCTAGTCTGCACAGTGTCGGCTGGGATAGGCCCCCGCCTCACCATGACCCTAATAGGATTAAGAGGTTCAACAAATGAGTGAGAGAATAATAAGAAAAATTCAATACTAGAGCATCACTGGATTTTTATAAATCCTACCTGGGTTAACGTTATCTAGACAAAAGATATGTGGTCACTCTAACCCAGCCTGATCGCTTGAATATGTTTACCTGAAATGTCAATATTTACTTAGTAACCTCCTATTTTTTATGACGATTACTATGATTCATTATTAAATAGTCATTAGAATACCTGAGAGTAGTATTAGGGCAATATTGGATAATTATTTCAACATAATTCAACTATTATCTGGTTAGGTCTCATAAACCTACACTTACTTCACTTACACACGTATAGTTTATTAGTTATAAGAATATCGGCTTCTTGCAATGAGCTCAGATGATTTATATACAGTGAAAGAACTTTGCTCTTCTTCACATGCTGGAGGTGAACCTGTTTTCCTTAAATCCTGAACCTCAGGCAAAAAAAAAAAAAAAAAAGGGTTTCAGTAAAACACAGAAAGAGCGTGCTGAGTGGAGGATGTGTCTGGGAAATCCCTTCTTTCCTGTTCACCTTCTCCATCTACCAATTATACCCCATAACTGGCACAGAGCTCATTTTAAGATTCAGAAAACAGTGTTTATGTTTATGTTTCAGGCTGCCGTGCTTCTAATTGAGCCATAATTCTGCAAGTTGCTCTATATTTAAGTCACTAATGCTGTAAAAGTGCTGTAATTATGAGGTCTTCATCTCCACAAAGCTTTCGTTCTCCTGCAGAAGTACTGTGGACTATATAGAAACAAAGTCCTAAATTATTTATTGCTGCATGAGAACATGCCGTGAGAATCGGTGAAACTGTACAGCCGCCTCCAGAGTTTGGCGAAACAGCAATATTGAACATTGACGCACATCATCATTTTGTCTCTGGACAGGTGTACTTAGGTCAACAAGGGTGGAGAATAAAATTACATTTGATCATCCATGTGCAAACTTGATCACATGACACCATTATAAACCTCTTAGTATGCTTAGTATAGTTTAAAATAATTGATATGATTGAATGTAATGAACTTGGCTTTAGAAGTTTAGTTTGCTAAAAAAACTGGTTTAAATGATCAGACAGTAGTTTCTCTAAACTTGGCCGGTGGTTTTAATCACACAGCAAAAGATTTTATTTAGTTTGCTGGCAAAATAATAGTTTAAATTATGCAACTATGCAGTTATCAGTGAGAGTTGCTATGGCTACAGTTTGAGTACTGGCAAACCTAATATTACTCAGCTAAGCAGTTTGGTTAATGTGTTAACATTAGGTTGATCAAGTTAACATTAGTTAACATTAGTGATAGCTTGCTAGTTAAACTAGCTAACAAATTTTATTTACCTTTTACGATAACATGCTCGTTAACTTGGCTAATACTCTTTAAACACACAGTACATTTGTTTATCTAACATTAGCAATTAGCTCTTAAACCGTGCTACAAATTTTAATGATACAACAAAAAGAAATAGATAGCTGATTTAACAACAGCTAGTTGATTTTATGAAACAGAGCAAGCCAAATTTTCCCTTAAGTTAGTTACTGTTATAGTACATATACAATAGTAAGTACAAGAAGTAGAAATAATTCCCGAATGAGGTTATGGCTTAAATTTAACAAATTAAAATTTAAATTGAACATAAACTCTAATACTAGTACTAATAACTATTTCATAATTGTTGCTTGATTTACCAATCAATTACTTTGTCTTTATGTCTTTTATACCGCCAGTGTAAATACTGCATAAAGGTGACAGAAAGCATCTAAGAACATATCAGTTCAAGTATATGAATTGACAAATTGTGAATTGTGAAAACCATATGTCCCTTCATTTCATTGGACAGGGACTCATCTAGTGGCATGACTGATTGGAAGATCAAATTTTATGGGTTGTAACATGCGTCTATGATACGCACCAGAGCACAGAGGAGATCCACAGCTTCCAGGATGAGCTCCTGGTGACCAATGCGACTAACCGCAAGATCCTCCAGGTCTTGGTGGGTGATCTTCAACAGCTGCTGGCCATCAATCTTCTCCCTTTTAAAGTTTGCGATGTACTGCTGGAGGCTGTCATCTAGTCCTGGGAGACAGAAAAGGAGGCATCACACAAAGAGTGTCTTTCAGCGTTAAGGTACTTGCGTACTCCAACAGCAAAAGAGTCCTAAAGCAAACACAGCGGTGATGAGTCAATAGAAGATATTTGCTTTGGCCAGATGAGCTCCTCACCAAAATATTTTTTACCCTACTGAGAGTAGTCTTGGGCTCAAACCCTTCAAACCCTTGACACTCATGAGGTCATTCACGTACATAGAGACAAACAGACACAGAGATAAAGACTAACCTGATGGAAGGAGAATGTGCTTGGACTGCAACTATTTGCACAATATGTAAAGTCAGAGAATCAGATCACTCTTAAGTCACGGAACTACAGATTAATTATCGAAATAGTATCGCTTCCATGCAACCCCTCCAACTACATGGCCTTAAATCTATCTCTTTTGTCCATCCTCCCCCACATTCTCTCTTGTGAATGACATTGACTTTGGTGCAATGTCTACTTTGAGTGGCTGTATCGGTTCATCATAAACGTTTGCCAGTGTTGGGCAATTCTTATAAACAATCTCATCCTGACCCAACACTGCCAAGATTGATTTAGGGTGAAATATGTCAGCCCTGGTGGCCCAATACTGGCCCAGTCAACAAAATTACATTGAGCCATATTGGGCAGCAAATGCTATCCCATTACTATGGCTGATGTTGAAGGTGAATAAGTGTTAATCTGTCACGCTGCTTCGCTCCAGACATGAAGGTGGATGCAGTATACAGTTCAACAGCACTTTATTAATGGAAATGCAGTACATTAAACCAGAAAAAAACACAGTTCAGGCAATCAGACAGACGGGGTATCCCAGGCAAGGTTAAGATTAGTAACATAAATCATACACGTTTCCCACACAGAAATAAATGGCTTGGTATAGACACTTCCAAATAACACAAAGGCAATACTTTACAAAGGGTTTGTAAGCAGCACGTCCATATACGTTAACCAGGCGTGAATATGACAGGTGTGCTGGGAGTCATGTAATATCCGAGTCAGAAATCAGGTGATGCTGATCAGTGAGGTGCATGCTGGGAAATTTAGTTAAGTGAAGTGCTAGAGATCTGTACAAGGCTGTTTACCAGTTTACACTCCCAGCCCTTGCAAGACATCTTTGACTAAATCCATGCAGGGGAAAAAAATCCTCAACAATGGAATTTAAAAAATATTTTTCTTTCATACTCTTTTAAGTGCACGCTAAATATTCACCATAGCTGGGAAATCAAAGCATTATCACACTCTTGTTGGAAAGTTACTACAGTGTACCTTTCATGGTATAAAACCCAACACTAGGGTGTTACTTTCTTGTTTTTTTCTTTCGCCTGACCATTTTACTTTGTTGCAAGTAAGAAGTTGATGTGAAAGTAATTTAAAAACTACATGAGCAAGTGTAATTCCATGCTTTCACTAAATTCTGTTCAAACGTGCACACACACACACACACACACACACACACACACACACACACACACACACACACACACACACACCATACACCATAGCTCCTGCAGTGGAAGTATAACCTAATGTTCCTGCCCTCCTAAAATGTTCTAGAAAGTTCCAATACTCCGGAAAAGGTTCTTGTGGTGAAAGTGACCTATGACGAAGTGAATTCTCTCTTTCTTGCCAGGGAATCTTAGCATCTTCATTCTGTCTCTCTCCCAATCTCTTCTCTGTTTATAAAAAAGATTGATGTGATGTTCTCAGTGAGACGCCTTAAATGCCCTTTTTATCTACTCTCACATCTGTTCTCTGCTCTTGTTTTTCTGTTTGTGGTTTGGGGGGAGGGTGACAGAGTAAATGGTTGCTCCATTGACCCTGAAGCTCGGGAACTCAGGCTGTGGCCAAACTCTACTTATTGAGTCCATTTATTCACAGTCTAGACAGTGGCGAGCACGTGCCCAGAGAGATCTCCACTCTGCTACAGAATCTGATACTATAACAATAGTCAATGATGGTGCAAAATTTCACACAGTGATCACAATTAAGGCTGAAAAGCAGAACTGTCACTATGCAATAATCATGATCTGAAAAATAAGTCATCTATGTAGTTAAAATAAACTTTAATTATATCATTGATATACAATATTGGTACATTCAAAAATTGTATTTTCTTTAGTTTTGTACTGAAACTATGAGTCTAATGGCCTGAATATTGGCAAAAAAAGTACACAAGAATTAAAAGTCTGTCCAATTTGGACTGATTAAAGAAAATTCAATGTTTAGCATTTATTACTGCTATAAAATCATACTAATAAATAGCACGGCCCCCAAATTAATGATGGGTAAGAAAATTAAAAACGTCAACAGCAATGCATGCTGCTCTCTGCCATTTTTTTATTTATAGCAACAAAGATTCTTTACTAAAACAAAATTTGTATTCTGTTTCATTTTGATTCAAATTTTTTACAAAAAATCATTCAAGCAATAGTAATCAGAGAGTGCAAACCTTCACCAAGCCCAGCAGTCCCCCAAAATGTCAGAAATTATCCTATCTTACAATGTTAAAAACTAATTAAAAAATTTCCTGAATCAAGAATTTGACCAGCATCATCTCTAAAAGCTAGCAGACTCTTCCTTGTCCAGAGCCCCAGATTGGTAGAAATTTCATGGAATTACTTTTTTCTTGCAATGCCTTTTTGTGTAATCCTGCTAACAAACACACAAACAAACCATACAGGGTACAAACATACCCTCCTTGACAGTGGTAATTTTTTAAAAATTTTGGAGTCACTGTGGATCCAGAGAAGCAGGTTTGGGACTGAATGGTCTTTGGTTTGATTCCTGAACCTGCAGGAAAAATGTGTGGTGGTGGTGGGAGGGGTGAGTAGCATCTTCCACTTTTTCCATTTTCCCAGCTTATGTGCTCTTGAGCAAGGCACCTAACCCACAACTGCTCTCCAGGCACCACAGTGTGGCTGTGTACTGCTCTGATGTGGATGTGCTTACTGTTTTTACGCGTGGGCTCGCTTTGGATAGGTTGGATGAGGCAAGAATACTACATGCTCTACCTCCACGCCTGTCATGTACTTTAGTTTTACTTTGGGATTGACTCAAACCATCTAGAGTCACAGGTACATATGTAACTAGTGGTGTAGTATAACATTGCCATTTTTACTAAGTATATATGCATGTGAACTAAAATCACTTAGTATATACCAGCCACCTCAAATACCACTGTACATTAATATATTATTATTGATATTGATTTAATAATCTCTAAAATCAATCAAAGTAAGGTAGGTTTATCACAGTGCTTATGAAAACTGAATACAGCAGCTGGATGGTGTACTTTATGATTTTCTCCTCCTGGTAAATGATTAACAGAGTGTTGTATTATCCCGGTAGCTGAGTCTAAACACTACAGGCAAGGAACTTTTTTTGTAGACTTATTTTCTTATCCTTGCAAGCCCATCTACTGTATGTGTAAAACAAGAACGATGTCACCGATGCAAATAGTGAAAATATTAAGAATAGCAGCTAAACTTTCTGCTGTTTAGGTCTTGGAACTTTTTCAATCCTTTGAACGGAACAATAAAGCTTATCCAGGACCGGAAAAGCTCTGCAGAGAAAGTGCTGCTGCCTTGGGCACGACATGATTTTCCCTCTGACTGAAAAAGAAAAGAATCACTCTCATCTTAAAACTCCAGTTTCCATTAACCAATATCCACGTACAGTATTATATTACATACAGTATATCCACGTACAGTATTATATTACAATTTTTATTTGCATATTATCATCCAAATGAGCAAGCCAGAGGCAATATATATCATGTTACTTAGTAGACATGAAGAAAAAAACTTTGTGAGGAACCAGTTTAAAATAAATAAATAAACAAACAAATAAATAAAATCCTGCAAGCTTTGTAATTCACAGGTAAACCTGCATCTTCCATTTATTTTATTAATTTAAAAAGAGAGAAAACAGAAAGTGGCTTGAGAAAGTGACTCTTACTTCCTGCTATACCATAAAAATAACAGGAACTAACTCATTTCCTGGATGTTCTTCAAAATCTGAAATGTCTTGTACTTATTCTTTTGGCTGCTACCATTCGTACGGGTCCATCACAGCAGATGACATGATCCACTTACCAGATTTGGAACATATTTTTCACTGGAATACACTTCCTATGTTCCCCTGTCCCTATGTTTCCCAGACCCCATTTTTCCCAGTTCCTATGTTCCCCGGTCCTTATTAAATAGGGTTAGGGTTAGGGAACATCGGTACTGGGGACCATAGGTACTGCGGAGCATAGGTACTGGGTAACACAGACATGGACTCTTTTTCACCTTCCTGTTTATCTGGGCCTGGGACCAACACCACCGTCGCTCTAGCTTGTGCAAACCCAATTCTTGTGCCATTTACAATCACATTCGCACATACGGACAATTAACAGCTGCTAGTTGACCTAATGTGCATGTCTTTGTACTGTGGAAGGAAACCAGAGTAACCCAGACGAAACCCATGCAAGCATGAGGAGAAAATGCCTACTCCACACACAAAGGTTCTCATCGGTTGCCAGATTGGAACTCAAGACCTTCTTGCTGTAAGGCACCAATGCTAAGTATTAGGAGTCATTCTTTAATCAATGTTTAAAAAATTGTACAATGGCGGTGAAATGAGGGGAGTTCTGTTAAAGGAAAATAAAACATTTTATGTTGTGTCTCAGATTTTGGAAGATTTAAAAAAAAAAGAAAGACTTCACTTCCTATTAGATCAAGCATAACTGCGTTCGTCTCATCTTTTAATAATTTGGATTTATTTATGATTGATGGCGACATGCACGAAACGCTCCATGCTAAACAGTTAATGTGGTGTGGTAATCCCATAACGGTCAGACCTCGTGCTGCTGCTTGAACCGTGCGACACCATATTTGAAGGAATGTTCCCATGTGACTAGCATCAACAGCATGACATATTTGTGCATATTTTCTCATGCTCTGACAGGCTTTGATGTCTAATCCAAGCCCAAGAGCCGAATCCAAGCTGAGCAGTGCAGGAAACCTAAAGACGGATGAATATGTTTTGGTGGTGTTTTTGCTTTTTGTTTTGTTCTCTTGGGAAAGTATGATCAGGTGGTCTAGCAGTCAACACAGAGGGCAAGTACATTTTATGTGAATGCTGAATCCGTATACAGGTATACTCTTGGAGGTCCCTATTATAATGAGATGCTGCACTACATGTGCTAATGTATAATGTATAGCAATACTATATTATCTAACTTTTGCTTTCACCTACTTTCACATGTATGGCTCATTACATTTCAAAAAGATACCTTCACTCCTCTGGCATTCCGTATAAATTAACAAGAATGTCCACCCCAGGTCCTGGGTTCGATTCCCGGGTTCGGGCGTTTCTATGTGGAGATTGCATGTTCTCTTGTGCCTGCATAGGTTTCCTCCGGTCACTTTGGTTTCCACCAACTGGTTTAGGCTGACTAGTTGTTCCAAATGGACCCTAGGTGTAAGTGTGAGTGTGAATTGTTTTGTGAGTTTTGTCTTGTTTTTGTCTGGAACAACTGTTCACGGGGTACCCCTCCATCACCAAGTGTCAGGTGAGATCATGACCCTCACCAGCCTCACCATGACCCTAGTTTAATTAAGCAATTCCGCAAATGAGTGGCATCTTTTAAACACATGGTACAAACAAAAAATCAAATCACAATTCTCTCTCTCTTTCTCTCTCTCTCTCTCGTTGTGTTTTCTAAGGGAGTTTGTATCGTGACAGGTAGCTATGAGCATTCAACTAGTAATGGTTATATGTTCCGACAACCCATTGGTCTGACAGCTCTACTCATATAAGATGGGCACTTTGCTTGAATCAGTTGTGCGCCCTACTCTGTTTAGTTGGGTTAGGCCTTGGGTTAGGGCTGCTGGACCAATGGACTGTCGGAATTTAGGGCTGTAACACATTCGGCAAGCGAATATTTGACAGATTAACGTTGAAGCTGTAGTTTGTTAGCCTAGTTTATAATGCTTCTGCAGTAAATGGAATTTTCTATCAGTAACTAAAACAGTGTGTCAACCGAGGGAGTTGTATTATGTGAACATTTTTACTTGTTTAATGTTTACTTTCATACTTGCAAGCCATTCACACACACACACACACACACACACACACACACACACACACACACACACACACACAGCATCTGATATTGCAACTAATCTTGCCCAAATCCGGTTATTTCGTTAACGAGGCTGATGGATATAACCAGATACTGAAAGAGCAATAAAACAGTGAAAGTGGATTGTAAAGCAGTTCTAATGGTTCCACTGCTCATGTCGCTCCCTTTCTGAGATTGCAGAATACAGCTGTTGTACCACTGCCTGAAAAGAGGGGTTAACATTGCCCTTTGCCCTCTCTTTCGCCCCCATCTCTTTCTGTCCCTTTGATTGAGAGAAAGTGAATCCACCCCACACATAGAGGCTCTATTCACTCGACCATTTCCACAGCAGAGGACAGAATTGGTTGGAAAATGGTGAAATATGTGAAGAATCCATTCCTTATTTGACCACATAACTCACAGATATTTTTTATATGCTCACAAGCTGATTTTCAGCATGAGCGTGGCACTGTTTTTATTCCAGCCAAATGCTACGAGCTAGTGCTGATTAGCATTTTAAAGTGACGTGAACACAGAATGAGACAAAAGACACCTCGGCTTAGGAAACACAAATGCCATCTGTCGCCCTGCATGGCAAACAAT
Organism: Neosilurus hyrtlii; assembly: GCA_028564935.1. Taxonomy (NCBI): domain Eukaryota; kingdom Metazoa; phylum Chordata; class Actinopteri; order Siluriformes; family Plotosidae; genus Neosilurus; species Neosilurus hyrtlii. Next base: position 8,220,130 of record JAOUQZ010000033.1, on the reverse strand, counting down.
CACCCTTCATGCATTTGGTGTGTGTGTGTGTGTGTGTGTGTGTGTGTGTGTGTGTGTGTGTGTGTGTGTGTGTGTGTGTGTGTG
>JAOUQZ010000033.1:8181892-8197557 GCA_028564935.1 Neosilurus hyrtlii | reverse complement strand
CTCTCTCTCTCTCTCTCTCTCTCTCTCTCTCTCTCTCTCTCTCTCTCTCTCTCTCTCTCTCTCTCTCTCTCTATCAGCAGTCCATCCACCAGGACAATTTGTAATATCTGAACATTTTTGTCACAGATTTTCTCAGAGCATCTTCAGTGCTTTCCCATGTAAAGGCCATGTATCTTACGCTGCCTTGTAAGTGGTAATTTGCAATTTGTAACAGTGTCTTTTCCTGAAATGGAAAAAAGGGATGTAAGCATGTCTTTTGTTTACTCTGTTAGAGCATGAAAAGCTCATAAAAACTACAATAACTGCACGTTTAGTTCTACTATAGTACTACAGTAAACCTCACACCTTCATGCAACATTTTGTACTGAAGTTGCAGTACAGCAGCAGTAGCGACTAGCAAAGTTAGGCAGTTAATGTTAGTGATAACTCAAACCTTACCGGTTTGCCGTTGATTAGTATGGTTAGGGTGAGGGCGGGGTACACCCTGAACAGCTCGCCAGGCCATGGCAGGGCCAACAGTCACATAAACATTCGCACTCACACTCACATCTAGGGGTGATTTGGAACAGCCAATTAGCCTACTGTGCATGTTTCTGGATTAAAAAACATTTTTTTTCCCGGATTTTGGATCCGGAGTAAACCCACGCAAGCACAGAGAGAACATGCAAACTCCACACAGAAACGCCTGAGCTGGGAATCGAACCAGGACCTCGCTGTGAGGCGGACGTGCTAACCACTACGCCACCGTGCCACCCGTATTATAGATTTACTAATTAATTATCATTATTATTATTATTATCATTATTATTATTATTATTATTATTATTATTATTAATAAACCCAGGTGCAGCTAACTGGGTTATCAAAGGCCAGCCATGTCTCTCACTGTCTGTGGTGAGAGGTATGTAAAGGAACAATTGCTGACTTTCGAAAAGAGTAGGCTGCATTGACGTCAGCGTGTTTCTGCCCTGCGATGGCCTGGCAAGCTGTCCAGGGTGTACTGTGCCCTCACCCAGAGTTGGCTGAGAAGGGCACCAGCCTCCCGCGACCGTAATTAGGATTAAGGGATTATTAAATAAAGAGTTCAGATACAAAAGTTAGTGAGTAACAATTTTAAAACAATGAAATTTACTTAAAAAGGGGTCAAGTGGACTTACTGGGTTTTGCACCTGAACTCTCTCTATATAAATGAATTAATTATGTCATAATTAATTAATGAAAACCTACTGTAGATAGAATGCCCGTCAGCGTTGCTGTCATGGAAAATTAAATCAACACGTTCTGACTAATCAGGTTTGAGAATTTAACAGTGTAGAACTATATGCACAGCTTGAACGTTTATTAGGTTTTAGCTTTAAGTTTTGTGGGTTGTAATAAGGAGGGATGGGTAAGTCACAACTAATAAAAAACAAACATATAATAATAGCATTCAAAGATCAGAAAGTAGAACAAAGTGGAAATCCCCTTTTAATACGTCAGTCTGATTAAGCTTTGCACTCCAGCAGAGCAGTCATCCTTAAACTAAATGCTTTACATCAGGCAGTGTGTGGTGTGTGGTGTATGTGTGTGTGTGTGTGTGGGTGTGTGTGTGTGTGTGTGTGTGAGTTCAGTGTGCACGGTTCAGGGTCATTACTTGTTTAATGCATAAACCACTCTGCTGGAGAGTCTGAATTCCATTAAGAGAGTGTCACAGGAAGTGTGTGTTCACAGTTAAGTGATGCTGTACACAGAAGGGCTGTACAATATTTTGTTTATCTTTAGTGATGTATTGGCCCTAACAATGCAGACACAAATTTATCATGCTACTGTTACGTCGTTACATAGGTCCCTGGTCAGTAGTAGAAAAAAATCGGATAAAATGTACAATTTTGGTAGCAGTTTGTTGCTATTTTCATCCGATACACAGTGCAGTGGAATCACAAGTTGTGTTGTGCTGAAGGTAAACACGTCTCCGAAAAGGTCACTGTGGTATGTTATTGAAGGTGTCACTCACCCAGTTTATTAAAACGCTATACAGAAACAGAAGGTGTAATCAGGAGTTTAGACTTTACTCGAGCCATTTCATAAATCATGGATGCTACACAAGTTCTCCCGGCAAACTGGAGCCCTGAAATGCCTTCAAACCCATTACAGATGTACCACGTCAACATGGTCAAACGAGTCCATTATTATATACCGGCACATTAGCAGTGACTCAGCGTATTTTTATCACACAACACTCCGAATGTGAAAATGAGATACCAGCAGTGCATCCCAAAATATTTACCCCTTCTCACTTTTTTCCTCGTGGTGTGTTTCAGCCTAATTTTAAAATGGATCAAATTTACTTTGTGCCCTTATTTATATGCAGAAGGACCGAGATAATTATACAGGTATTAGACAAAAACAGAACTATCACATTAATAAGATTATCAGACTCTTAGTGCGTCATTCATTACAACACATTGCACGTCTTCTAGCGTAACATTTCCTTGCCATGTTTGTGTTTGTAGTGCTTCTCCTGTTCAGGCTCTGTCACTGTGGACAGCGAGTGCCTCTATACAGTATTTTTAAGCTCCCTCCAGAGATGCCAACTCAGATACAAGTCTATCTTGGCCGCTCAAGGACGTTTACTGACTAGCTACAAAGACACTTTTGGCTATGTTTTAAACCACTGTTCTGTTACAAAATGCCTGAGGTCCTGAACATTTTGTTTTCTTCCAGGTTGTCTCTGCCCTTTGACCTATTCATCCATCCCCCAATCCTGCAAAAGATTTCCAGAACGTCATTCTATCGCCAACATGCTTCCCTGTAGGGGTGTATTTACATAGGTGATTTTTGTCTTTTAGATGTAACACTGGGGTGTTGGGCAAAAGGATCCAATCGTAGTGTCACTGGGACTTACAACCTTGTTATTCATAGCATGAGAGTTAGCTTGACCTGGCGTATTTACCATAATTTGGGAAGGGCTACAGAGGTGCCTGTCCTACTGATGGTTTCTCCCATTTCAATTCAGCACATCTGGTGTTTTTTTCTGAGTGACCAGGTTCTTTGCTATGTAATTCTTTTCTCCGAGTTGGATTCAATGCTGTAGAAACCCTTCGGAGACCATTCTTAAATCTGTGCCTCAATACAGTTCTTAATGGGGAGTTGTGAACGGTTAATTTTGTTTCATATAATCTGTCATGTGTAAAGCTTTATGAACACCAATTATTTCTGACCAAACTATATCCAATCTAATCCAGGCAAACGATAATCAAGTGGAGATTTTGTTTAAGATAAAGACTTTCTGAAATATTACAGAAAGGGTTTTGCAGGATATCAACTTCAATCTACGTTAATCTCGCTTATTGAGTCTATTTGGTGTGAGGTGGTAGGGCAGATTTCCTCGGAAACTGAAGTTAGAAAGAATAAATATAAGGTTAAGAAGCAGGGGCTTTATTGTTGCATTTCATATTGAAGCCAGAGTAAGGACAGTATTTATGATAGTTTATTTTGGCTGGAATTAAATGAGTGTATGGCAATCCCATAATCCTTTTCTCTGTACATGATGAAAAAGACACTTAGTCAGTTATCATGAATGCTGGCACGTTCTCAGAGGAAATGGAGTGAAGAACTGTTAAATGGGTGTGAATGCACAATGGCAATATAGTCGCATTAGAAATAATTTGCAGTTTATCTACAGTATATTGGATAAAGCACAGCGATATGTAGATTTTTCCATTTTTCATAGATAAGCAGCGCTGTGTATCAAGGTGATACAATTATTCTTCATGGTTGTGTTTCCGATTGTCGTTGCCTCAGACAAGATGCTTTTGTTCTTCTGGATGGCCATGAGGCATGGAAACAGCACCAGGAAACAACCTCTGCTAACCCTGGCTGTGTAAATCCCATCATGCACTGCTTTCCGGTTCTCAGCACGCTTAACAAAAAGTAAAAGTAAATACAGGCCTTGTGCAGATATTAGGCACATCTAACTTATCTCAAAGCCAGTCCAGGATGATCACAAATCGGTGAAACAAGGTGAAGTGTAATGTTTACAGTTATGAGGAGGAACTGTGAAGGAGGAGACGTGTAATGAGTCATGATGTTAACTAGAAATACCAACCTTTTTCGTTTCCAGCATTGATAATGAAACCATACTGATTGCTAGCAATATGATTATTTATTGATTTATTTATTCATTTATTTATTTTACTAGTTAACATTAAAACAAGAATATTTAACCAAAGCACCTAATTTCAGGTGGCTACCTAAAATTGGCAGACTGAAGCTATTTAAATGTACTCGACTCCCCTGCGGGAAGATGTGCATAACCATCAACACAACATGCACAAAACCACAGCTTTTTTTCCATTGCTATCCTGAAAAGATTCAAAGTAGAAAGGTAATTTTAGTGTAATATTTATTCAAGCCAAGAGTTTATAGGAAAATTATACACTTTTGGAAAAAAAAGACAAAAATTAACTGCAGAAAATAATTAAAACTGTACTGAATAATAATAAAAAATTAACATGCAAGCTTGCTCTAATCTAATTACTGTTTAATCTTTTCTTTATTTTTTTAAAACAACATTTCCTTCTAATACCCATTTTGCATATAAAATCAGTCATATCTCATATCTTATTATCTCATACTTTTGTTTTATTTTATAAACAAATCTCTTGAGCTTTAACAGTCTGCCTATGCTATTGGAACACACAAGGTGGATTTGCTAGTGAACCTTGAATCGAGTAGATTGAATCCACTGAAGTGAGTTGTTTTGATGGAAATTTATACAAAAAGGGTCATTTTCACTTCATGGCTGGATTTGGTTCAGTAGCTTTAACTCTTCTTGGCACTTGTGCATGCAAAGAGTTAATATTAACTTGAGTTAATGACAGAGTGATTGTCGAGTGTGTGACTCACACAGGAAAAAAATTGCAAGGGCAAAGATACTGTGAAGGAAGTAAATCTGGAAAAGGTATTTATGAGCATCAACAAACCAAGCAATGCAAATGTTTTGATTTTTATTTTGCAGTACATTGGATTGGGGGAAGAGTGGAATAATTATTTATTAAAATTTTTTTAGATGCTTTTTTTTGCAGATATTAAATAAATTAAAACCTTACCTTTCTCCTTGCTTGGGCACTGTTAGCAAACCTACTGTATACAAGTCAGTTGTGGCTCAGTGGTAAAGGTTTTGAACTCCTGGTCAGATGGACCGTAATTTCTAACCCCAGCATCTACTACTGCAAAGCATAGCCTTAACCCACTTCTCAGCTGTATCCTGTTTAAAGTGCTCTGCATCAGCCAAATTAGGTTATTGTAAACATCTACACAGTGTGGTAACCCATGCATATCATACAAATATCTTCAAGCATCGTGGTATATTATTTCTGTACCCATTTATACAGCTGGTTGGACAGAGGCACACTTGTGGTTAAGACCTTGCCCAGGGACTTAGTGCAAAATACAAGAATCATTTAAAAAGAAGATTGCTCGTATATGAGATGAAGTAAATTCAAAAGCTATGAACTAGTGCACAAAAGACATGGTGACTAGTACAGAAACTTTTTTCAGCAAATTTCATTTAGAGTTGAGCAGTCTGATGGCATACGGAGAAAAGCAATAACAGAACTTGATGATCCTGCACCGAATGCTACAGAACCTCTTCCTAGAGGCTAGCAGGAAGAACAGTCCATGGTGTGGGTGTGAGGGGTCACTGATGATGGCTATCGCTCGAGACAAGCAGTGCTTGGGTGCAATGTCCTGAATGGGGGGAGAGAAGACCCAGTGTTTTGCTCTGCTGTCGTCACTACTCTCCTCACAGCCTTCCAGTCAGAAGCACTACAGCCTCCACACCACACAGAGATGCATCTGGATGGGCAAAGGCAGGGGGGGTTCATATTACATTTTTAAGTGAACTACGTCCTAAATACTGCTGCTCCAAGTTAGACTATCCATCCGTCAGGTTTAATCTACACTTTTGTACATGTGTGGACTTCAATTCATTTGAATTCTGTTTTATTTGTCGTGCACATTTTATAATTGACGTTGTCGCAAAGCAGCTTCAAACAGCAAAAAACAAATTTGGTAAAGAATTTAATAATTTCTCTACAAACCCTACACATCTCCAATGAGCAACCGTGGCAGTCAGCATGAGGAAGAAACCTTGAGACGAAACAGACTCAAAAAGGAGACCCATCCTCATTTGGGTGGAATTGATTTCTTGATTAAAAAAATGTAATGAGGCCTCCAAGTGTTGGAGATTAGACGGATAGTTCTTATGTAGTTACACTACATATACCGTTGTTTATGCTAGACAGAAAACCCTTGAATCCACAGTAACCCCTTGTTGGTGTTTGTTAGTAACACCTCAACAAAATTCTCTATCGTGATATCTTCAAGTTTCAAGATGTGATTTTTTTTCTTTTGAGGAAGCAAATGTGCACTGTGGCACGTCATTGCATACAGCGTGCTCTACTTAATCGAGCACATCCTCCTTACTATTTGCTTTTCCTTTATGTTCACTATATAGTATCGTGTTATATACTATTTTATTTTATATTTATATTATAACACATTACGTATATATATTTTACCTTGCCAGGTCAGTGATGGTACTCACTAAAGTCCTGGAAGCCGGTTGCTTGCTTTGATGGACAGACTTACCCCTTGTTCTCTGAACCTTGCATAAGCCCTGAGCGGATTATTCAGCCTCTGCAGTGCAGGAGAACTCTTACCATAAATGAGATAGTAGTGAAACACCAGAATAGCTCGGGAGTCTATTTTGAACCGGAGTGTGAAACAACATGTCTGTTCTCTGAGCTGATGTCTGAGTAGTCCTGGTGATTTGTTCATGTATTGATGTCATTGCTAAGAGTTCAAAGATTTATTTTTGTTTTCCGCTGTAAAAGATCCACGTCCATTCATGGTTAAATTGAGATTTTTCAGCAATGTTTTTAAATGTGACTCTTGACTATATCGTCATTGCACATTACTCAAAAGGTGTATTGTACAAAATACTATATATGCAGTACACCAATCAACCATAACATTAAAACCACCTGCCTAATATTGTCTAGCTCCCCAATGCATCACCAAAACTACTGTGGTTCCTCAAAGCATACACTTCACAACCCTTGGTGCTGTGGTATCTGGCACCAAGAGGTTAGCAGCAGATCCTTTAAGTTCTGTAAGTCACAGCAAGAAGGCCTGGGTTCAATTCCTGGACTTGGGCGTTCATGAGAGGAGTTGGCATGTTCTCCTCATGCTTGTGTGGGTTTCCTCTGGGTACTCTGGTTTCCTCCCACAGTCCAAAGACATATACATCAGGCTAATTGACTGTTCCAAATTGCTCCTAGGTGTAAGTGTGAGTGTAAATGGTTGTATGTTTGTTGGCCCTGCAATGACCCGGGGAACTGTTGAGCATATACCCAGCATTCGCCCAGAGTCGGCTGAGATGGGTGTCAGCATCACTGCGACCCTAATTAGGATTAAGTGGCTTTGAAAATGTATGAGTGAATGAATTCTTAAATAAGCTGGAGACTGTGGTTTTAAAATATTAGTCACTGATGTTAAATTATTTTTCATTACAATTTTTTTTTGTGAATGGAATTATAGGGACTTTTTCAGGCTGTCCTGTCAGGTTCTAATTCCCTTTTTTACTTGTAGACTATTTAATATGTTTGTTTTTTATTAACTCAAGTCTACAGTCAAGCACTGAGATAATTATTCTTTTTCAAAATAAACAATTTATGAATAATTTATACATTTGTAACAGGAAAACTTATTGCGTTCATGTGGTTCTGATAACATGTTGTCTGACAGCATTGAAATTACACTATTATTATATGATAATAGGATTATAGGAAGCTGACTGTGTTTGAGTGCAATCGGTTGATATGATAAGGTGTCTGTGCTTTTGAGCTGGTGTGATGTGTTGCTGGTGTCGAAGTTGTCTGAAATGATGATGAGTAATGAGTTTGTTAAGGACAGTTATGAAATTGAGCTGTTACCTCCTATGGCTTATGCTACTGCAATTCTAATTTTATTTACAAATCAACATTTAGGAAATTTAATATATACTCTCAAGTTCTCAAAATATTAAACAGTAGTGTATATACTACACGGGAACATTGCGATCTGATAGGTCTGCTGTCGGGGGACAATAAGAAATTATTGAATGAGTTGAAGTATAACACAGAGATTTATTCAGTCATGAGGTTGTTACTTGGCCTCTTAGTGGATAACGACTCCTAACACCAAGTAATGTGTTATTTAATGATATAATAATAGTCATAGTTATACCTGAAATTATTGTTTTAATATTCATTTAATACATTTTCAGTGTAGACTGTCATGTTACTATGTTGCGTGTAAAAAAAAGTAATCATTCTACTTATCCTATGTCAATGATGCAAAAAGAAGAATATCAAGAATTATTTGTGGGCTTTCCACCAATCAGAAATGAGAAAATATATTCATTCATTCATCTTCTGAACCGCTTATTCCTACTTAGGGTCGCGGGGAGGCTGGCGCCCATCTCAGCTGACTCTGGGTGAGGGCAGGGTACACCCCGGACAGCTCGCCAGGCCATCGCAGGAGAAAATATATTGAATGACTAAAAAAAGGTTTGAATCAAATGAGGGACACTCTTGATTTGTCACAGTCACATGGAGCAGGCTTTAAAAATAGAAAAAAAATGAAAATCTCTTTTGTTTTCTTATGTTTCTGTGTATGATCCCAAAACTTTATTTATTTATCCAGTATTTATTAGTTTAAAAACTTACAGTGCATAGAGCTCACCTGGCCTGCCTCTGTAATGGGTAAAATATGTAAAATTAAATCATAAAAATCTCTTTTTGTTTAGTTTAACCATTATTCGCCTCAGGCTTGGTGGATGTTGCTAAATCGAATAGTGTGCACATTAACTTCGCCTTCGGCAAATAATTGATAATTACCTCTTAAACTTGGGACAATGCTTGAATCAATATGACTTAAGCTTTGTCACGGTAACCGATTCTGCAATCCTTTAAAAAATGTATAATATGTCATCACAAAAAAAAAAAATGCAAAGAAAGCTAAACATTATGATCTTCTTGTTGTTTAGAACAAAAGCACCATACAAACCGTTAATGAGTTTAAATGGATGCTGTAATGGTGTGTGCTTTAACATGCTTTCATGCCTCAAACATATGAATTTAAACCATAACAATCTTGTACTGGTGTGGACTAAAACTAATATTCACCTCAGGGTCAGTGGATATCAGTCAATATTCACCTCACCTTCAGCAAATAATTGTGATAAACTAACGAGTTAATATCAGTGTAAAGCATGTGCACAAATACTGACGATACACGACGTTCACTGCATTTTCTATCAGTAGCAAAACAAACACTAGGAAAGGCGCCTGGTAAGATTAGTGACTACTTTAATATAAACTTCTAGAGAATTGTGATTTTTCTCCATTCCATTTTTTCCGATACCGATACTTGACCTTTCAGATTCAATGGTACCTTCAATTATTGTTATAGTCCCTGAAAGCAAACTGTAAAGCATTGTCTCTGAAAAGTAGTTAATAAAAGTTGGTTATCTGCTTGTCTGTATTGACAGTCTTTGTGCCATTTGTGCACTTTGCTGCACTTCATCCCTTATATTCCTTCTTTACCTCTGTGAATTTGTCGCACTCTTTTGTGAGGTGTGTCTTTTTTACTATACTGTATTGATCCCACAAGGGAAATTGAACTCTGCTTTTAAACCACCCAAAATGAGCAGAAAAACAGTGGGCACGTTCTGAGAGCACACGGGGTATTCGGTACTTTACTCTCATGCACTTCAGCTGTGAAGGTGGAGGAAAAGAAGGATTCACTCCCCTCACCACCAATTTGGCAGTGCTGGTTCCACCCCTCCAAACATACACGTTGCTGTTTTACTAGTGGGAAAATATTTTCAAATTGCCGACGTTATGCTGGAAATTCTTTTTCATGGCTGTAAACAGAAGCTGAAAAGAGCAAGACATTTTCTTCAGCACAGAAGAAGAAGTGGGATTAAAAACAGCAGCTTAATTTGTGTAAAATCACTAGTATCGGATCGACGCCTTGACTGGGTACTCGCTGAAACTAGTCCAGCATTTTTGCCAGTATCAGCAGCATTTCCGATCCTGGAATTGGTATCAACATCACTCTATAAGCTGCAGGTTTATTTTAATGCACTGCTTCAAATTTGGGGGCAGCCATGGCCTAATGTTTAAAGAAGCTAGTTTGGGACTGAAAGGTTACTGGTACGCTTCCTGAACTGTCAGGAAAAGTGTGTGGTGGTGGGGATTGAGCAGAACCTTCTCTTCCTCCACCTTGATGGCTGCAGTGCCCTTGAGCAAGGCACCAAACCCCAAAGTGCTCTCCGGGCGCCATAATGTGCTGCGCCATACTCTGAGCCTGTAATTCAGTTAATACTGCAAGAGGCCTGAATAAACAAAGCAAACAAAAAAAAATTGTCATTGTTTCTGGGGTCACAGTTCATTTACAGGGACCTGGGAAGTAAACACTTGACATAGCCTAAGCCTAATGATAAACAACAACAAAAAGAAAGTCTTGTTACGTAACAAACAAATTGTGTGTAATTGTTGATGTAGGGGAGAAGAACAAATCGACAGTGTCAATGTTTTCTTACTGTAAAAGTGCACATTTACGTTTTCCACCATAGGAAAGTCCTCAGCATATAATGCTTTTTTTGCGTGTCTGAAACATAGCAATCCTTTTGTCTCATTAACACTACTATTTAAAAAAAAAATACTTTAAAAAGTAAATAGTAAAGTGAATAAAAATTGTTATTGCCAGCAATTTAATGTGGTTTAAGAGAGATAAACACTTCAGGGTGTGCTGTATTGTTTGATTTTCCTCTACCACTTCACTCAATTGTGTTTTATTTGTTCCTTATGTTATGATACAGTAATTACACTACACCACCAGTGGGCTAATTGCATGAATGACTGTTTCATGAAGGGGTTTGAATTGTTTAGCAGCAATGATCTGCTCCCACATTCCCTGTTTAATTGTTTTTAAAGATTCATTCAGTAAACACATTATGTTCAGGTTTGAAATAAGACCTGGAGACATGTGAGGGTAATTTGATGCTGGATGTTAATTAGTCTCGGAGAAAATTATGAAAATTGCCTTTGAGCCGAATGGTGAATTGTGGGAATCAATAGTCATACAGTTGGAGCGGAACAGACGTCCACATTAATCCATAATAACATTAGGACATGGTGTGTGTGTGTGTGTGTGTGTGTGTGTGTGTGTGTGTGTGTGTGTGTGTGTGTGTGTGTGTGAGATTGTGTTTTTTCTTGCAGATATTCTATAACATGATTCTGTTGATTGCTATTTGTACGCCAGGCATGTGCTGATATTAAATGTTTCTTCTCCCGACCTGTTATAATGGGTTAGAAGATGAGTACAGTTGTATTTGTAGCTTTTCTCATTAGAAATAGAATTAGCCTCGCAGCTCCAACCTCTCAATCTTGTGCTTAGGCTATTCGTTACATTGACTTTTATATGTTCTCTCTCTGTTGTGTGTGTTCGTGTGTTTGTGTGTGTGTGTGTATGTTTAGTTCCTTTTGATGGACTGACTGCCCATCCAGGTTTTATTTCCGCCTCTCAGGCAATGTTCCTGACCAGGATAAAGTGCTTAATAAGGATAAATAAATAAATGAATGAATGTCATTACTCCTTATGTTCTAGACCCATTTTGGTTCTTTCTGAAGCTTGAGTAGTTTGTAAAGGCGTACTCAAGCACTTGTACTGTTGTGGGTTGGTGACGCGATACCTTATTTAAGTATACACAACCTGGAATGGCATGGTTCGATTGGTTCACGATCACTATAGAGGTTAATCAATATTATTCTGAATAGATAGAGCTTGATTCAAAATGACAGACAGTTACAGATTTTCACTGTCACTTGGAGCAGACGGTGTTATCATTGTTATGATTTTATATGAAATAATTAACCATAAAAATCGTGTTTTATTTTGTTTTTCTTGTGTTTCTGTGTGGTATATACTAAAATTTTTAACATTTATAAAGAGACTCTTACAGGGTGTGGTGTACTGATGTTTCCATGTAGCACTAAATCTCTGAATGGGTTTAAAAATATATTGGTAGCAACACAGCATTTATGCTCAACACACAAAGCTCACATGACCCTTAAAATATATAAAGATAAATGATAAAAATTTTGTTTTATGTTCCTGTGTAGTATATACTAAAACAATTATTTGTCTCAGGCTCGGTGGATATCGCTGAACTGAATAGTTTCCTCAGCGTTAAATCTCCCGTTCATGAATCCAGTGACATGAACCTCGCCTTTGGGGAATAATCGTTATGTTGTTTATGTTACTGCTCATCCAGAGAGTAGGTACAAAAAAATGAGCTATGACTCAAAAAAAACTTGACTCTGGGATGAATTACATTTAACTGAATTAGAATCATTTTTATATTTTCATATTTATTCCCTAAGATTACATTTGCATAGAAAAAAAAGACAAAACACTGGGAAGCACTGTATGATAGCTGCTCTCTCTCTCTCCCTCTCTCTCTCTCTCTCTCACACACACACACACACATGCAGATGTCTCTTAATGCCTGCACACACACACACACACACACACACACACACACACACACACACACACACACACACACACACACACACACACACGCATATGCACAACCCTGCTCCCTTTATCCATTAGCCAGGTTTTAATGCTTTGATCACCCTCTCTTACCCTTTTAGTCAGCTGTTAATGGATTTAATGACCCCGTCATTTTCAAACCCTGGCTCGAAAGCTTGATGATTATTATCAAGAATGGAAAAATGGTCTGCTTTCTGCCCAAAAACTTTGAATTTCTTTAGTAGCATCCTCTCTCTCTCTCTGTGTGTGTGTGTGTGTGTGTGCGTGCATGCTAGAACACTACCATGGTTACACAGGCCAAAGATCAGGTAAAGCTCTCCGGGGTATCCAAGGAGATGCTAATGCAGCTGTGTGTGTGGGTTTAGGTAACGATGGACACACATCAGCATCCAGGGCTCTTGACCTTCAGCATTGCCACTGACTGAATGCTGCCTCAGACCGGCTGTATTTATTCATTCATTTATTCATTCATTTTTTCATTCACTGTGAAAATGGCACTTTAGCAAGGGCATTATTTGTGTGGCCACATGAGATAAACATCGTCCTTTGAATAGAATGTTAACGCAAGTGTTATACTGTATGAATTAGTCACAGCATATCAGAATACAGATTTTATGCACTCGTGTTCAGGAATGTCTGCTTTAATTATAATAAAATAGTATTAATATTAGCTTAATATCAGGGTTTACCAATGTAGAGTTAAGGTACTTAAAATTTTACATCCATATTTTTTTAACAAAGCTACATTGTGAAAATGTTTTTTTTTTAGATAATTTAGTTAATTATCCTTTATAGTTCTATAAATTGAATATGACTGAATCACGGTCCCCAGTTTTCTTACTATATTCAGTGTTTGAATTTTAAAACCTTTTCACACCAGCATCTTTTGGATTTTCTGGATTTCTAAATCATTTTGAATGTAAGATCAGAGCTTTCTATTTGAGACACAGCTCCTGACCCCAATCATAAAAGAGCAGAAAGTTTAAAGAGAGATCGAGTTTGTCAGTGTGTTTAACGTTGCTGCGCATGAAGACTGGATCAGATGATAGCGTGGTCCTGTATTATAAATCAGGCATTTGAATAAAATTTAGTGAGAACAAGGCTTGGGGTTGCAGAAAATTCATAATATATAATTGTGGGCTGTTTGGCCACAAAAGCAAGAGAAGAAGGACCTGATATGCAGTAAAGTCATCATCTTCACTGGGACTGACAGGTACAGGGACCACGCCTCCTTCATGGAAACTAACAGATTCAGAGTCAATACCTCTTTCACTGACGGGTGCATAGTGAATCCATGCCTCCTTGGGCAGGAACAGAGACCACGCCTTCTCCATGGGGACGGACAGATACAGAGATCATGCCTCCTTCACTGGGACTAAGTGATACAGAGCCCACACCTCCTTTAAGGGGACAAACAGATATAGAGAGCATACCTCCTTCATGGGGATGGACAGATGCAGAAATAATGCCTCCTTCATAGGAACTAACAGATACAATGATCCTGCCTCCTTCATGGGGACTAACCGATACCGAGGTTACACCTCCTTCATCTAACAGATACAGAGACCACACTTCCTCCAAGCAGACTGCTTGGCTTGTTCGGTGGCAGAGTTTTAGTTCCCTACAGAAGCATAACAAAAGTAAACAAAAAATACATTTTAATGCTTTATTTTTATTATTATTTTTTTAAAATGACGGACGCAGGCGAGCTCCCACTGTAGCAGGTACAAGGTCAAAGAGCTGCATAACAGCATCTCATTAAACCCTTTCCAGAATTTTAGTAGTTTGCAGAAAGATTAAGAAAATCAAACTTAACAAAATTTTTATAGTTTATAATTATATATTTTACACCTGGCAGGGAATGGACACGTGAAGTGTGCACATACATGTCTGCATGCATACTTTGATAGGTCTTTCACCAAAAACAGCTGTCACGTGATTTAACTTCATTCGTGGAGTCTTGTTGGCATCGGAGCAGTGTGTAGTGCATTCCTACGAGCATCATAGCAGCACTGTAGGAGAGTCGTGGCTTGATGCAGGTCAGTACAAAACAGCACGGAATGAGTAAGATGCTGTTAAGACACACCACAGCAGTCCTATGATGGATATACGCTTTAAGAACACGCCACGATTTAAAAAAATCTATCAATTTGGCAGTGGTGTAAAGAATCATTATGGGTAAGGAGGATGCATCATAAACCAGCTTGTGATGTCGTTAACAAGGGGGCAACTTGATGAATCGTGCTCTACCATGACAAAAATGTATTATGTGGGAAAGGCGACTAAAACTGCAGAAAACGCAGGCTTCAGGCGTGTAACAGGGGAACAGGACCTATCCAGTTCTGTCCCCATGGTAACAAGGTATTAAGGGGTAACAGAGTGTTGTACAATTTTTAGTATTTGCCTCAAGTGGACAAACAGTGAAACGGAACCTGGTTTTTCCCATGTTACTCAGGAAATACTAGCATAACACACAATCGCTTTGAAAGTAATTGTAGTGCTAAATTGACTCAGATGTCAAGGGAAAGGCCCTAATCCATGAAGGACATTAGTGTATTTCATAGTACGAGGGTGGGAGTCATTGTAGCCGTGTATCTCCCGCTGGGCCTCCTCCTTCCTGGTGACGGAGCTCGGCTTCACGGCGGCTCACATCCAGTCAGCCGTGCTTCCTGTTGTGTTTTCCTGATCACTCAAGCGAGGTGAAAGATTTGTGAGCTGCTACAGCATTAGCTGAATCACTTTCTAAACCTCTGTTTCCTCTTTTGTCTTTGTGACACATGGCACTTAAGAAAGGTGCATGGTGTGTGTGAGTGTGTGTGTCTTTTCTTGCAGATATTCTATAACATGACTCTGTTGATTGCTATTTGTATAGCAGTGGGGTGCTGATGATACAGATGACTTCTTTCATTTATAATGAGATGATTACAATTTGTGTCTTTGTGTGTGTGTGTGTATGTGTGTGTGTGTGTGTGTGTGTGTGTGTGTGTGTGTGTGTGTGTGTGTGTGTGTGTGTG
>JAOUQZ010000033.1:8145480-8161817 GCA_028564935.1 Neosilurus hyrtlii | reverse complement strand
CTATACATATGCCTCCTGGTTCTGCCTCCTTAGCTTTCTATAGCTATAAACATGGCCCCGCCTCCACGGCAGTCTTGCACTATACAAATGCCTTCACTTCCTGGAACTATAAACCTGGTCCCGCCTCCTCATCTCCCTATAACTATAAACATAGCCTAGTGAGCCCCCCCGTCTCTCTTGCACATTACATTTACATTTACAGCATTTAGCAGACGCCCTTATCCAGAGCGACTTACAGAAGTGCTTTAAACTTTTGCACTATACACATGCCACCATTTTTTGGACTTATACTCTTAGTCCCGCCTCCATAGCTCTCTATAGCTGTAAACATGGTCTCGTCTCATGGCTCTCTGATATTAAATACATGCCACCACCTCTGGGTGCTCTATACCCGGTCCGTCCTCCTCAGTTCTCCATCGCTATAAACATGATCCCACTCCTTCAGCTTTCTGGACCTATACTCATGGCCCTGTCATCTTAAGTTATACATCTAGTCACACCTAATACCTTCCCTCTGCCCTCGAGAGATCTTCACTGGCTCCGCCCATTAAAACATTCCAGTTTGTGAGATGGTGCAGTTATATTGTAAATTTGCACTTTCATCAGCGTAAACAGAATGAAAGCTTTAAACATGTACACTGTAATTCATAATCACGACATGAACACGACATGAACTTGATGTAAATGTCTTGTAGGTGTGTAAGACTTGTAAGACTTTTGTTTATTAGGCTTACTATTAATTTGGGATTATTTTTATTACATTTCTCACTGTGGAATTTATATCCTTAAATTATTCTGGAAAGGGGAAAAATATAGATTTTAATTTTCTCAAAGAAAAAAAAAACAACAACATGCTTTTAAATACAAGCAACATAAAACCATCATCAGAATATTTTTGTATATCTGGAGTGAAACTGCGAGGGGAAAATGATGCACTTCTGAAGTTTCCTTTATATAATTCACCTACTATTTCTGTTAAAATACCCAGACTGCTGTCTGTGTGTGTGACACTTTTAACGCCTCTCTCGCAGACAGGCATGGCTATGGGTGGACTTGTGTCTCTCTCTCCCTTCCCTCTCTCCCTCTCTGTTGTTTTCTTACTAGTTCTCTTCATACTTAACTCTACACCTCCCAGCCATCTCTTTCTCCTCTTCCTTTTTTCATTTATCATAACTAACCATGTGACCTCTCAAAGCCTTTTAGAATATGACCTCTGCCTTTGAACTGTGATTAGGAAATGTGAAAGAGAGAGAGAGATAGAGTCAGGGTGGGGGTCTTCCCGCTCTCCACAAACTCAGGCGGGGTGTTGCTCAGACTGGCAGGCCGCCAACATGGCTCGTGCCCGTCCTGCCCTGTAATCCGGCGCCCTCTCATGTGGCGCTCGGCTCTGACCACAGGCAGCCTGGCTCCTATTGGCTGCTTCTGCACTCCTTCCCTCTTAAACAGGCTTC
Organism: Neosilurus hyrtlii; assembly: GCA_028564935.1. Lineage (NCBI taxonomy): Eukaryota > Metazoa > Chordata > Actinopteri > Siluriformes > Plotosidae > Neosilurus > Neosilurus hyrtlii. Next base: position 8,160,366 of record JAOUQZ010000033.1, on the reverse strand, counting down.
TCTTCACGGGCGGGTTGGCCTCAAGGAAGGAAGGTGGGATTTTTTTTGGTGTGGAACTGAAAGAAAAGCTCTCAGTTCATTTCTGGGTATAGTATTTGAGATGGAGGGTAGCGAGTTACAGACCAGCTTTCTTTCTTCTTGAAGCCAACCTGGAATAGGACTCAACCTTTTCTGCCTTGGTGTGTGCGTGTATGTGTGTGTGTGTGTATATGTGTGTATGTGTGATCCAGGAGATCCCGCTGTCAGAGATCTTGCAGGTGGAGTTGGCGCAGGACTTCAGTAGTCTGGCACAGGGAGGAAATCCACACTGCTTTGAGATTATCACAGACAACATGGTGTATTATGTAGGGGAGAACATGGGCATGCAGCACACCAGCGCCACGCTTGCAGCATCTGGGGTCGGTCTGGAGGTAGCACATGCCTGGGAGAAAGCCATCCGCCAAGCCCTGATGCCCGTCACCCCTCAGCAAAGTGTGTGTAGCAGCCACGGACAGGGAAAAGACCATAGTGAGTAATACATACAAACAATAGCTGTCAAAGAGACAAAGTGATTCTTTTGTGTTCCAGAACTTCCTGCATATTGTTAGACTTATTCCCATATTGTTGTAGCTGTGACTTTTGTCCAGCATTTTTAGGATAATATTGCTGTCAGTGCAGTTATAAATATATGATGCCTTTAACAAAGAAAAGAATAATAATTATATAATACTTATATGAGATGTACATATTATTTACTATTCTAAATATAATAAAAACTTGAGAATGTAAATATAACTTGCTTAGATACACTGACTAAATATACATTAGGATTTTATTATTATTTTTACATCATCATGGTATTTGATATATAAAGTGAAAGAAAATCAAAGTAAGAATGAAAGGAAAGGAGAGAAGGGTAATAAAGGCTTAATGAAGAAAAAGGGGGAAAGGGGAGTAAGAAAGAAAATAATGGACAGAGACCGGATGAAAAAAATAATGGATGATGGACATTTTCGACTGGAAATTGGAAGTTTAATTCATTTTTTAAAAGTCTAATCTGATAAAGGAGATAAAATCCCATTTAATACATTCCCTGGAACAAATATATCCACAATATCAATATTGTCCATACTGAACATCAGTAGTATATTGTACAAGTGTATAATGATTATTAGTATATACTACAAGGAAATGGCTATATCTGACTGGAATGCTAGCTGAAGGGTAATAGAGATTATTATCATTCAAAATATTTTCTTGTTTTTGATTGGTGGAAAGTCACCAATTCTTGGTATTTTTTTAAACAAGTGGACTTATCCATCATTGACATCGGATAAGTTGAATTCATTTATTCATTTTCTGAGCCGTTTAATCCTAATTAGGGTCGCAGGGAGGCTGGCGCCCATCTCAGCCGACTCTGGGCGAGGGCAGAATACACCCTGGACAGCTCGCCAGGCCATCACAGGGCAGAAACACACCAATGACAATGCAGCCTACTCTTTACAAAAGTCAGCAATAGTTCTTTTACATACCTCTCACCACAGACAGTGAGAGACATGGTTGGCCTTTGATAACCCAGTTTGCTGCTCTGGGGTCAGCAGTGACAACCCAGTTTAGGTGGGGCTTGAACCCCCGACCTTTGGATCAGTAATCCAGCCAGTAACCCAGTATTTTATTAAAACTTTGAATGAGCTTTGAAAGATGCGGTCATGAAGGAACAACAGGTACAATCATTTTCACGCTTTAAAAATGGCAAAATATACCATAAAAAATTTGTGTTAGTTTCCTTTTATTATGTGTTCACATAGTAGATACAAAAACTCTGAATGGTTTAAAAAGACATCATTACAGACCACTCTTATGCTCTGCTGGCGGAGAACATGCAGCTCACCTGCCTCTGTTATGCTTAAAATATGTAAGAATACACTATAAAAATAATGTTTTGGTTTGTTTTTACTATGTATGAGTGTAGTGTATACTAGAATTTTCTGTGAGATTAAAAAGATGCTGTTATGGAGTGTGTATGTGCTTTGCTTGTGTGGTACACGGTCTTTAAAAATCCCAAAGTCTCATTTTAATGTGATTTTTTTGTTTGTTTGTTTGTTTGTATTCCCTTGTAGCACTTAAACAATTATTTGCCTCAGCCTCGGTGGAGGTTTACATCAAAGTCTCCTTTGGTGAATAATTGTTAATCAGTACATACGTGCACTATACTAATGGCTGGCATTTTTTGTGTGTTTGACCCAGCTACAATCCAGTTCACTTACCCTGATGGTGGAGTAGAAATACTGTCTATTGCTTCTGTCTCTACATTGCTCTCTACATTGCTTCTTAATGAACTAGCTAGAAAAAGAAAAGGTCAGGGTAATTTTAAATCGCAGCTGATTTAATGAAAACCATGATTCACAAATTATATGTTGGAGGATCACTGGGAGTGTCAACTCTTAAACTCAGAGAGCTGTTTTTTCATCCAGATATGACATATACACTCTTATAGCTACATACATTTCCTGTTAATTTCACTATAATTACTGAATGATTTATAACAGCCATGGAATGATATGGTTTGGGGTAAATAACTGAATAATTAGCTGTGAGATTAAGACTTTTGGGCTGGGGGTCTGCAGGGGGCTGACTCTGACTGCCCTAATGACTCGAGGTAGCCTGTAGTGGCATAGCTGAAATGATCTAATTATGAAAAAAAGCATATGTTGCCTATTTACACATCAGAATAAAGGCTGCGGGTGACTCAAAAGAATAAACTGTGGGAGCGAGCGAATTTTGCTTTCATGCGGGTAGGAGCAGGCGGTCAAATATGAAGTTAGTGGGTTAAATTATCTTAACTCACATTGTTTTAACATGGCTACTGAACTGGGCTGAAGTAACTGCTTTATCATGGTCAGCATTTGTAAAGAAGCTCAAATCTGCAAGCCTTACTGTGTTGAGTCTGCATGTTCTCCCCATGCCTGTGAGGCTCTCAGGTTACTTGGATTTCCTCCTTCAGACCAATGACATGCACATTAGATCATCTGGCTACACTAATTTGCCCATAGGTGTGAAAATGAGTGTGAATGATTGCTCATGTCTGTGTTTGCGCTGAAAAAGATGAGTGACCTTTGGAGGGTGTACCCTTTCTCTCACCCAAGGTCAGCTGGGATTGGCTCCAGCGTTCCCTGATAAGCGTTATAGATAATGGGTAGATGGATAGGTCAACACTGTGCACGATTGTTTGGACTTCAAGGGGGAGTGAAAACACTTGGTCAGAATTCCTTCAGGAAGGCAGGATTGGTCAGGCTTCCCTGGGGATTGAGAACGATTGGTCGGGAATCCTTCTGGAAGTTAGGATTGGTCAGAATTTCTGTGGGGAAGCTGAATTGGTTAGACTTCCCTGGGGGTTGAGAACGATAGGTCAGAATTGCTTGGAGAAGAGATCACAAGTTCGAATCCAGATTGATGCCACAGCCATCCGTGACCGGGAGTCCATGGGAGCTAACCGGCCGAGGGAGGGAGGGATGACATACGCTCAATTCCCTGTTGCTCACAGCGATCACCAGCCAATCATGAGCGTCTGCGTGCTCATTCGTACGAGAGGGTGGATAGCGATTTCCTTCCGAGTGTGTTAGACCACCCGCGAATGCGCATGCACAACAGTTTGAAAAATGTTGGGTGGCAGGCATTGCATGTTACGGAGGAGGAATGTGCATGTTTGCGCCCCTCCTTGGTTAGTGGTGGTTGTGTGAAGGGAAGGCAATACTTGATGGGTGTGAATTGTATATGACTAAATTGGAGTAAAATGGGGGGAAATCCAAAAAAAAAAAAACAGAAAAGAAAAAGAATTTCTGGGGAAGGCAGGATTAGACAGAATTCCTACAACACTTGGCATAGTCGTTCAGAAATCCCTGGGAATGAAGAGTCAGATGAGGCAGGACTTATGAGAATTCCTTTATGAGCAGGTAGGACTGGTCAAGGTTCATTCAGGAGAAGTTGGATGTGGTCAGACTTTCTTCAGAGATTGGTCAGAATTCCTTCATGAATTTGCAGATATGCTTAGAATTAATTTATTGGTCAGAACGTTTTCAGACGTCAAAATGACTGTCAAAGTTTCTTTAGTATCAGCCAGGACTGGGCAGAATTCCTTTAGGACTGGACAATTGCTCTGAATTTCTCTAGGAACAGGCTGGATTGGTTATATTACTGTCAGCAAGCAAATTCTTAGCTATAATCTCAATAGGACACACAGTGCCATTTTTTCAAGGACAGATTGACCTCTCTGTCCTTATGTGTTGTAGCTTTGTGTGTGTTTCTTTAGCCATCAAATCTAACCTGGGAGACGAGTGACAGCTTTCTATAGAGACCATACATTCATTTATTTATTCATTTTCTAAGCCACTTAATCCTAATTAGAGTCGCGGGAGGATGGGAAACTTTGGGAGAGGGCGGGGTACACCCTGAACAGCTTGCCAGGCCATTATAGGGCCAACACACAACTATGGACATTCACACTCACATATAGGGGAAACTTGGAACTGCCAATCAGCCTACTGTACATGTTCTCAGACTGTGGGAGGAAACCAGAGTACCTGGAGGAAACCCACACAAGCAAGGGCAGAACATGCAAACTTCACACAGAAACATTATATGTACGTAATGTTTATCATTTAAAAACAACAGTAGCTTGAGTTTTATCAGAAGTGTTTTATGTTAATATACAAGCAAGAAAAAAAAATAGTGTAATTAAAGTAAAATAAATGTGAGGCGAATGTGCTAACCACTGCGCAACCATGCCGCCCTTCTATAGACCAGTGATGCCTTTTTTTCAAAATATGTATTTTGTTGATCTCACCAGACTAACTTAATTATTGCTCATGACTTCTTATGTGATACTGTGTGTTTAAAATTGGATAAAGGCTCGATGTGGTTTTCTGCTTCAGCAAATACGCCTGGTTTAGCTGCTAGGCCTTGTGGCTCTGTACTTGTGTTTAAACACAAAATTAAAGGTCAGAGAGGCGTGTGGCAGTGCACATGAGCTTCAGTGGAGCCAAATTGCTGTCTGTGTATATTAGAAACAATGCTTAAATCTATACTGTCTTGTAATTTGTGTTAAAAAGAAAAGAAATGAAAAGAAAATCATAATCTGTGTTTTGTTTGTTTTTATGGGGTGCAACAGAGTTAGTGTTTGCATTCAGTGATTGATGCGTGGAGCAAGGTTAGTGGAGCAAGAAGTAAAAAATGATACAAAAAATTCCTGTGTGCATGGTGATGTAGCCAAAGATTATAAATAATGGCACCTAAAAGTCATTTTAAATTGTTAGAAGATAAGCGACAAAGTATTTTAAGTCATTTTTTTTCTGATGAGGTGTGTACATCACCAGTGCCATGAATAGCATTGCTACAGTCGCTCTGCTCTGTGGCAGTTTCAATCTGAGAATGTATAGTGTTGTATCCACATACAAGATTCTTTGTAATATCTGCGGATACTACATAAAGTTACACTTGTTTTGAATTTTTTTTCAGAAGAACTGTCCATCAGCATCTCAGTATCCAACTCACAGATTACAGAGAACGTGGTGAGTGTGTCCTGCCTGTTGTTGCTCATTTTTTCATTCCCATTCCACTCACCTGACTCATTTGTCGGATCGCTTAATCCTACTATTAGGGTCACGGGGAACAGGAATTTATAACTCACTCCCTCACTCACTCACTCACTTGCCAAACTGCTTACTCCTATTAGAGTTACAGGGAGGCTCGAGCCCTATCTCAGTCCACACTGGCCGAAGGTGGGGTACACTCTGAATAGCTCGCCAGACCATCGCAGGGCCAACACACATGCAACCATTCACACTCACACCTAGGGGCAATTTGGAACAGCCAGTTAACCTAACGTGCATATTTTTGAATTTGGGAGGAAACCGGACTGCCCGGAGGAAACCCATGCAAGCACGTAGAAAACTTGCTGTGAGGTGGACGTGCTAACCACTATGCCACCGTGCCACCCCATTTAGATTCCAAATTTCCATATTTTAAACAGGATAAAGCTACCAAAACCATAAGGATTGATGTGTATGCAGTAAGGCAGGCCTGAAATGATGGCAGACATCCACAGAGATGCATGTCTGTGCCAAGAGCAACTTAATGAGGCACCGCCATGGTCCCGATCCCTCACAACCGTTTACCTTGACATGCAACTTGCCACAGTGTAGAAAAAAGTTAACTACTCTGCCAGTAACATCAGCTTTACAAAACTTTGTACTGCAGTGTAGGTTTACGTTGTAGGTTTACTTCACCGGACCTACTTACATTAAACAAACCTTAAGTTTCAATTCTAACATCAGGCTTCAGTTATTTCATTGTTTACAGGATATTGTTTTATTTAAAGCTATAACCTGGAGTCTTACTTCAGTGCTGTCTCTGTTTTAAAGGATATCAGCTCTGTCTACCAGATCTTCGCTGATGAAGTCCTGGGATCAGGACAGTTTGGGATTGTGTATGGAGGTAAGTGGATTTTTGGAGGATCCTGGCTTAACACAATGGGGCATAATACAGAGCTTTGAGGATCACCTATACAAAATAATGCAAAGTCTATAGATGACACAGATGTGCATAGTTTACATAGCACTTTAGGAGACAATCAGCACTTGGTACCAACACAGTAGTCAGTATTTTTAACTAGTTCAGATATTGCAGAATATTATGTGCAAATGATAAACAACAATAGTTTGAGTTGTTGTATCAGAAATGTATTATGTAGCTGAAAAAAGCCCCCACTTCAAATAAAGTAAAATACATAAATGAAATGAAGTCACAAAATATTTTTTACCAGCTGTGTTTAGACAATGCAACTTGCAATAGCCAAGTGAAATGTATATTAGCAACAGTCACGGAAAATAAATACATAAGTAAATAAATAAATCACTGAGATTGTTGAAGGAGGGAAACAGACTTGCAGGTAAATAAAGTGTTTGTGGTGCAAACACCAAAATCAAAAGCTTTTTAAATGGATACCTAAACTTACAGTGACCTAGCTAAAGTAAATAGTCACCACAATTTTTTAAGCCTTTATACATAGATATACATGTACAAGGTAGCAAAGTTGTTGATACCTCACAGCAGTACATGAACTCACCCTGAGCCTCTCTGCAATATCGGATTCCTTACTGATTAAAGCTGAACCAGAAGATCTAAAGAAACCAAAGCATATACAAGGCTATACATGACAGGACATCAAGAGCATGTAGGGGCTTCATGCTCACACCAGTTTAGCGTCCTGAATACATTTGTATATTCCCCCAATGAGCCGCTTAAATTCCAGCACATGCACCAGCTTACCCTTGCTTCTACACCAGCTTGCCTACGCTTCTACACAACTGGCTGAGCCTCCAGGGATAAGTTGAAGGTGCGCTGTAGTTCTTCCGCCTTGTAAACCCAGAAGTGCTGAGAATGAGGCTTTATGTGTTGAATATAGATGAGGGGGGAGACTGTGACATAGACCGATTTAGACCAATCAATCAATAAACAAACAAACTAACATAACAGTTTTAGATTTTTCTTAGGAAAAAGTAGCAAGTACAAATCTGCAGAAGAACTGTGTAAGATTCTCAGTAACAGCATGCCAGCTTAGCAATTATATAACTACCCAAATTGTACTGATATTTTTGCACTGATTTTTTGTTTTGAATTTGTTTAATTTATTACAGTTTTGTGTTTTTCATAGTATTTTATGTAGTAACATCATTATATAGTCAAAGCATTTGTCTGCATGTGCCTTAGACTTCATTCACAGTACACAGTACTTTATTCACAGTAAGTGCTTTTAGAGAAACAAGAAGGCCTTGTTTTTTTTTTACTCCGTGCTATACAAATAAGCTTTTAGTAGTGGAACTCTTCTGTGTTTTCTCCTAATGAGTTCACTCTGAAACAATATAGCACACTGATGGAAACAGACAGGCCTCAGCACCAGACCGTTTTGCTTGAAGTGCACTTTGTTAATGGCAGTCGCGCCATTTGCTTTTGTATTTTTCACTGAAAGGCAAGCACAGGAAAACAAAACGAGATGTCGCCATTAAGGTCATAGACAAGATGCGTTTCCCCACCAAGCAGGAGAGCCAGTTGAGGAACGAAGTCGCCATTTTACAGGTATAAAAGAATTTATTAACTAAACAATTGTCCGTTTTACATTTCTGCAGTGTTGGATGTACAGGTACATTCATCGCAATGTTGACTTATTATTCAAAGCAAATATATCTTTACATTAAAAAATACCCTCTGGCCACACTGACAGTCTTTTGCTCTCTTGGCATCCTTCAGAATCTTCACCACCCAGGTATCGTAAACCTGGAGTGCATGTTTGAGACTCCTGAGCGGGTGTTTGTGGTCATGGAGAAGCTCCATGGAGATATGTTGGAGATGATCTTGTCCAGTGAAAAGAGTCGGCTTCCAGAACGGCTTACTAAATTCCTAGTGACTCAGGTGACGAGCGAGACCTGTGTATAAAAGACAATTATTTGTGCTGTTGAACTTTAGCAAGATGATTTAAAAGCAGTTGGATATATTACATCAGAATAGATAAAAAAAAAAAGTCCATCAACACTGACTACCTACTAAGTAGCTTAAGCTTATCTGAGTCCCAGCATGTATCTATTGATTTCCACCAGATTTTAGTCGCTCTGAGACACCTCCATTTCAAGAACATTGTACACTGTGATTTGAAACCAGAGAACGTACTTCTGGCATCGGCAGAACCTTTTCCCCAGGTGAGCACAGGCTTTTAAACCACAATCATTGCATTTATCACATTAGAAGACTTATGTCTTTAAAAACGAACACCCTGCACTTCTTTACACTAACTGTAGGTGAAGCTGTGTGACTTTGGCTTTGCCCGTATCATCGGAGAGAAGTCGTTTAGGCGCTCGGTAGTGGGCACTCCGGCATATCTGGCTCCTGAGGTGCTGCGTAGTAAAGGCTACAACCGCTCTCTGGACATGTGGTCAGTAGGCGTCATTGTCTATGTAAGTCTGAGTGGCACCTTCCCCTTTAACGAGGATGAGGACATTAATGACCAGATCCAGAATGCTGCCTTCATGTACCCGCCCAACCCCTGGAAGGAGATCTCTGGAGAAGGTAGGAGGCTGCAGAGACATAACCACATGGAGACAAGGGTGTATCTATCATTTTAGCTAAGGTGGAGGAGGAAGGCTTTTCTTGCAAGCCAAAAGTGTATTTAAGTGTAATCAAGTGCCATGATCTGTAGTTATAAGTATTTATATATGGTACTGTCCATCATTGTGGGGCAGTGGTGGCCCGGTGGTAGGGTGATGGCTTACTGATCCGAAGGTCAGGGGTTCAAGCCAAACTATCACCGCGTTGTCATTGCCATCTCCCAGTGCAGCTAACTGGGTTATCAAAGGCCTGCCATGTCTCTCACTGTGTGTGGTGGGAGGCGTGTAAAAGAACCATTGCTGACTTTTGAAAAGAGTAGGCTGCATAGCCGTCAGCGTGTTTCTGCCCTGCGATGGCCTGGCAAGCTGTCCAGGGTGTACTCTGCCCTCGCCCAGAGTCGGCTTGAAATGGGTTCCAGCCGCTCCGCAACTCTAATTAAGATTAAGCGGTTCAACTGTTCAGCATTGTTAAGGCTAAATATGTACTGAATATGCTCAAAGGTTTGGATGTATAAAAATTTCCCTTTGTTTTTTCTTGCACCAGCAATTGACTTAATCAACAACTTGCTTCAAGTGAAGATGAGGAAGCGCTTCAGTGTAGACAAGTCTCTCAGCCATCCATGGCTTCAGGTATGGAGTACTGTTAGGTTTTACCTTTTTGATTTTTGTGTACACTGAATATTACGAGAAGAGACATGAATGCATGCAGACATAAAACTCTCCCACATGGTCAGTTTTAAACTCCAATATCAATCCCCCACCCCACCGTTTCAGAGGTTTCCTTACCTCACCGGGCCTAGGAAGGAACAGGAACACAGCACACACATGGGTGCTTGTTGGGTGTTTTTCTCTGATTTTTAGGGGTTAAATACACAGACAGTCATTGTGCTAAGGCAACATATGATTGGTCAATTCTAAGAAAGCATGACGTGTAGCTCACATGAAAGGCTAGTTAGAGAGTGGTCTTCTGTAGAGGCGTGGCTGGTTACAATGTGTCCATCTGCGAAGGTGCAGTCTTTCTGATTGCAATACGTGAGCCTTTATTTACAAAAAGCAGAAAATAAAAAAATAACAGAAAACAAATAGTTTGGGCCAAGTTTTAGCCAACAGGTACCTAGCTTTGGGAACAAAGTGCCTTGGGAAACCGCTTAGCTACCTGTTCAGGATGTACCCCGCTTCTCACCTGAAGCTGGGTTTGGCTCCGTCCCTCTGACGGTTAAGTGGTATAGATAATGGGTGGATGGAAGGATGAACAAAGACATATTCTCCCTGTGCTTGTGTGGGTTTCCTCTGGGTACTCCGGTTTCCTCCGATCATCCAAACACAGACACATTAGGTCAAATGGCTACTCTAAATTCCATATAGGTGTAATTGTGAGTGTGAATTGCAGCCTGAAGTCAACTGGGACCCATAAGGTCCTGCCAGTAAAATAGTATAGATAATGAATTTAGTCCAATTTGGGTTTTCACCAAAACTTTGAATTGAATTTTGGAATTGCTTTATTTCACTTTTAAACTTTGCCTAGGCAGTTTAATAAGCAGTGTAGTTTGCATAAAATGTATAAAGAAGTCTGGAAGTTTGACTGAAACATGCCTCTTTCCTGCATTTCCGACAGGACTATCAGACGTGGTTAGACCTGCGGGAGTTTGAGACGCGGCGAGGCGAGCGCTACATCACACACGAGAGTGATGACGCACGCTGGGAGGAATACGCAGATGAAAGAAACCTCCCCTATCCCAAGCACTTCATCATGGCACCCAACTTGGAGGACATGGAGGAGGACCCCTAGAGGCCCCGGAAGAGCCAAAACATCCGCTTCGAAATGTCTGAGCGGCTCTTTAAGACCTTTTCTTCTGGTGATCTGCTCACTCAACGTAGAGTGTAGAGACTGGCAGAATTAAATCGAGGGAGTGTAATTGATCTGCCTGACGAAGCACACTTAGAGTGGACAGGCAGGGATTAGGAACGTAGCATCTGTGAAGGGTAACTATGGATCCGTGCAATAGGACACGGCGCACGCTTTCTGGTTGTTCTCTTTTCCTAACATTCCAGAGACGTGACATGACGTTTGCTTTCCCCTCTGTGTCCTTTCAAGTCTTTTTCAGCAGTATAGCATTTTTGGAATGAACTGTAACTACCAGTTACACTGCCATTCCACCCACCTCAGGCGCTATGAAGATAAGGTGGAACCGAAAACATAACCGGTAGACGTGGGAACTCTGCAGCCACTGGAGTGATATTTTTCTACTTTCATTGAATCACACAGTTTGAAGCATTCAATGTGAATAATGGAGGCATTGCAAACACTGACCCTCCTTTATGGAAACTTTTATGGAAAAGAGATCTACAAGGTGTCAGAGATGAAGCTAAACATATGACTTCATGAGTAGCTCTATTTCCAATCCAGGCCTTTATACTGACATCCATGGATTCAGTGTTTTTTTATTGATACTAATGTGAAAGTATTTTGTGGAGTATTGCCGATGCCTCCTGGAACACACAGTGTGATAAAAGCCTGTGGATGGAATTTCAGAAAGCAAAGCTATGAAGGAATAAGCAATTGAAGATGATGAGCCTGAGAGTCAGCCACACTCAAACACTACTGGTTTGAAATGATATCAGATCGGATGTGTGTATGGACTGAAACGTCCTAAATACTGAGAACTTGTTGGACAGAAATTGTGGCTATTTTTATTCATTGTTTTTTAAGCATTTCATCTTTATTTAGTTTTTTTTTATTACATAATTTCTTAAATGTTGCTAACTCTCACTGACTGAACCTTTTTTCTTAACACTGTTCCTAAACTGAGATGCTCCGAAATCATTTGAAATGTAAACATTTGTATTTTAAAATAGTTATCTATGACAGAAAGACACACCAGCTTTCCTGGTATGATGCTTTTGTACAATTTCAGGTATTATATCATTATTTTTAATATTTTTCATGTGAATAGGGGTCAAGCTGAACTCAGAAGGACCCTAAGTTAATGAGAAGGAAAACTCTGGCCCTGATGTCATACATATAAGTTGACTTAAGATGACCCTAATTTAATCAAATATTTTATTATTAATACCTTTCAGGGGTGGCGCGGTGGCTCAGTGAGGGTGTTCATTGTGTGCTTGTGTTAGTTTCCAGGTAATCTGGTTTCTTCCCACAGTCCAAATACATGCACATTGGGCTAATAGGCTGTTCAAAATTGCCCCTACGTGTGAGTGTGAGTGTGAATGGTTGTGTGTGCCCTGCGATGGTCTGGTGGGTCCATGTCTGTGTTCCCCAGTACCTATGTTCCAGAGTGCTTATGTCCCTAACCCTAACCCTATTAACATTGAACATGTGAAATCACAAATATTCCATTAATTGTTAGTTTGAAGATCCATTAATTTAGTAAGGACTGGGGAACACTAGGTCTGGGGAACATCAGGTCTGGGGAACATTGGGTTTGGGAAACATCAGTTATGGGGAACATTGGGTTTGGGAAACATCAGGTATGGGGAACATAGGGACTGGGAAACATGGGGCTGAGCCCAGTCTGGCGATGTGTTTAGGGTATACCATGTCTTTGCCCATTGTCGGCTGAGATAGGCTCCAGCCTCCAAACGATCCTAGTAGGAGGAAGCAGTTTGGCAAGTGAGTGAGTGAATGATGGATTCCTGACAGGCAGGCTTAGTGGTGAGAACTGTGGTCTCACATCGAGAAGGATCCAAGTTTGAATCTTGGCCAAGGTCCTTCCTGTGTGGAGTCTGCATGATCTTCTTGTGCTTGCGTAGGTTCCTCTAGGTTTCCGTCCACCATCTAAAACTCATGCACATTAGATCAATGATTAGACAATACTCTAAATTACCTATAGGCGTGGATGGTTGTGGCTGTGTTAGTCTTGCAACAGACTAGTACCTGGTCCGGTTTTACCCCTCCTCTCAGCCAGTTATCTGGGACTGGCTTTAGCTTTCCGCAGTGACCCTGACGGATAAGCAATTTAAATAATTGATTGATGGATAATTTAAGGCTGCACAATTCATAAGAAAATCTTCAACTTCAAAAGTACTGAAGCGGTGAAAAGAGTGTTTGTGTATCATAAAATCTAAGAGCCAATCAGAATCCAGTATGCAAATACATGCAATATATCACCGGTACATAATTATATTAATGGAGTCTGGAGTCTTTATGAACTACGTCTATACCTATTTCTGGTATCAAATTATTTTTTAATATATTTAAAAAAGATCTGTTTGTACGTTTTTGGTTTCTTAAACAATTTATATTCTGCAATTTTATTTGCCAGTAAAATGTACATTCTTCTACCCCAAATGTAGTCAATCAGCTTGCACACGTTTGGTGTTTGTTTGGCTCAGTGATAGTATTTTTACATGAAATTAGCTGTAAAAAATATAATGATTGTCTCCCTCAACAGGTTATTACTATATGATTATCTGATTTGAGTTGTAACTTCTAATTCCACCTTCAAACTCTCTTAACTTATGCTTACCTGGAGTGACACCATGTGCTATCTGATAAGAAAGAATTTTTTGCTGCTGCTACAGATTTTAGCTCTGTGACATTTTGTTCATTTTTGTAGATCACAGTGTGTAACATGGTGTCAGAAGCCACAGACACAAACCTGTTGCAGATAATTCAACGTGGTTTCAGACTAAGACAGACAGTTTGAACTGAACTGATAGCCATGATCTTTTTTATGCTACAACATTATCCTTGTGGCTACAGCACAGACCTAAAGAAGCAAACATCGAATCCAAACCTTGCACATAGGGAGGTTGTGTAGATATTATTTCTGAAGTCATTTGATTGTACTTTTAACTGTAGTGGTTGGATTTTACCAGGAAGTCTCTGAATGCTTTGAATTATGGGAATTTTGGAGCACATCCACCAGTGTTTAAGAAACAAAAAAACCACGATTGCTGTTTTTCTGTACAGATGATAGGGTCATTCAGAGTGTCCTTTTTTGAAGTTTGTCACTATTGTTCCATATTTCTTTTGTACTTGATTGAAATGGGAGCCATTGCTGATAAATCAAAATATAATGGAGATCACAGTAGAACAAGCATGTAAAATATGCCTTGGATTACTCACTTGGGGAAATTGAGAAGATTTGGGAGAATCCTGTATATTTTCGTATGTGATATGCTGGAGAGAGATGAAGTGTGGACTTAATCAAGGCCGCCATATTTTTACAGCGTGTAACATTAATGACGTGATCCTGAGAATCTTTGTTTGCCCACGTTGCCACTGGACTGGCAGCAATCATTGTTTTGTATATTTTTAATATTCACATATCTAATAAAATCTTTCTTCTGTACAGTTTTGTCATGAACAAGTGTGAACTGTTACTATTAAAAGAAACAGCTGTCTTCTAAGGTTATTTGATTTTAATTATACATTTCCCTGGGTTTACACTGGGGCACAATCTCCGCAATCTCTGCGATACAAAAAAGCGTGGAGCTCCACGATTAACGAGCAAGCTTGGAACATGATTGAGGTATAAAAAGGACGCAGAGTACATCCAAGAGATTAAACTTTACAAGTTCATTCGGATCTACTATGATGGCGTAACCCCTACGATGGCAAAACCATAAAAAATGCACCAGCTTCCCTCAAGATAATCACGAATCCACCAAGTTCCCTCAAGATCATCACAAATCCACCAGGTTCCCTCGAGATCATTACGAATCCACCAGCTTCCCTCAAGATAATCACGAATCCACCAGCATCCCTCAAGATCATCACGAATCCACCAAG
>JAOUQZ010000033.1:8087782-8113916 GCA_028564935.1 Neosilurus hyrtlii | reverse complement strand
TAATTTAAAAACAGCCTTTTGGTCAAATTAAACATTTAAAGCTAAGCATCAAGACAGTCTTTTTTTGTTTGCTGTGCAGTTTTAATTATTAGACAAGAAAAGTCCCTTCAACACTGTATTTCCTCAGAATAAAAAAGATTTTCTAAACGGCCACATGAGATTATTCAAGTGTGAAATATTGGGGCATTGAGTTAGAGAGGACTACAAGTATAATCTCACCTGATTAACAGAAGGTACATCAAATTACACTTTCTTTAATTAAAAAAAATGTCAACATGTACCTGGGATTGTGAGTATATGCACCTTTACAATCTTACACTAAAATGCAATTAAGGACTATTAATGTACATTAATCTCTTTATAGTTGCACCATACCAGCATTTTTATGTAAAATACACATTAAATGGTACTGTGTATTTAAAAAATAAAAAAGATTAAGAAATGGTACCTTTTATTTGTGTTATATGAAACAAATCATATGTAGGAGAGTAAAGATTGGTGTTTATGTCTCTTATACTTTCACTTTACTCTCAGTGATGTTAGTGTGTGTGTGTGTGTGTGTGTGTGTGAGACAAAATGTACTGCATGCTAAACAGTTATACTTTTCCCATAATAATTAATATTAGTTTTGCTGTGATATTTCCTATTTATTAAATAATATTAAATTCTATTTTTAAATACTATTACTACTACTACCACCACCACCACTAATAATAATAATAATAATAATAATAATAATAATAATAATAATAATGATAATAACAAATTGTAATAATTACATTTTGTTTATACGTATTTAAATGAAAATAAACCAAATATCATTTATTTACACTAAATACCTTACTCAATATTTTATAAAACACTTTATGATATTTTTAATTTGTTGTTCTTTAGAATGATATTTATTTTATAATATACTAAAAATTACGTATTTGATTGAAAATCAAATGGAAATTAAAATATAGATCTGTTTAAAATAATCTGTAATATAACCCATCTGATCCCCCCCCCCTTTTTCTCTGACCAGGTTTCTGTATTCTAATAATCTCTGGATAATAAATTGATAATCATTATTTAAAAAAAAAAAAAAACAATTCATCAGTATTGCACCTGTCTGTTAAAAATGCTGCAAATTCTGTTTTTTAGTCAAAATATCACCTGTTGGTTTTTGTGCTTTGAAAGCTGTGGTGATGAGTGACTCTTTGCACAGTGATTAATCAGGTATAATGCTCAACCCAGCCAGGACATCCAGAGTATAAGCACTAGAGAAGACCTATTTTGAGATTTTCAGAGAATTAAGATTGTCTATCATTATTATAGGAAAAGGCCATGAAATCATTTGATCTGCAATATTTACTCTGGTGTATGGTTGCCAGTGATTGCCTATCCATTTTGGCATATCTGTAATAACAGCTGTCAGAGAGTGCAAACCTCCACCATGTCCAGCAATCACACATGTAAACCATTCATTCGTTCATTTGCTGAATTGCTTTATCCTCCCTCTAGTATCACGAGGAGGCTGGAGCCCATCTCAGCAGCCACTGGTAGAGGGCCGAATATACCCTGAACAGCTCACCAGACTACTGCAGGGCAAAAATCCACAATGTTAAAAAAATCCTTTAAAAATCTCTCAATCCAAAATTTTATCTGGTTCATCTCCAAATTCCTTGTCCAGAAACTCAACCACGGGTAGAAATGTCATAAAAATCCGCACATAACTTTTTTCAAATTACAGAAAGTGTACAGCACCCTCTGCTGGACCTGCTGTAATGCCACACTTAAAAAAAGAAATTAATTAATGTAAAAATGAATAAAAATTTAATGAGGATTTCCTCGTCCAAAGCCCCACCTCTGGAACACATCTGTGTCTGGGCCTTTTTCTCTCTTCATGCCTATGTGTATCTGTGTGTGGCTATGTGAGTTAGGGGAGGGTTAAATGCCCCCTACCAGGCCACTGTTTCTTCTCAGCTAACCCATTGTGTTCTGTATGAGTGAGGCCATGAAGGTGTGTTTGTATGTAGCTGCAGGAGGCTGATGGGACACTAATCTGAAGGGTGGTCATGCCGGGCTTACCTCAGCGGCTGCTCTGTTATCTGTCAGCTTGTAAAAGCCAGATTTATAGGGATCTTGTAGGCGTGTGCTTGGGTAAACAAACACAGACTGGCTTTGTCACCGATCTGCTGGCTGGCTTCACTGTTTCAGCTCAGGACCTCACACTGTTTCTCTTTAAGCCGTGAGACGTCCATGAGAATAGAGATGGATGCAGTGGAATACACACCGCTTGTTGTTGACTGATCCTCAAAAAGTCACTCACTTTCAGTAACCACTTTATTCTTATCAGGGTGGACTATTCTATAGGTGGATGATAAGGATGATGGCTGGCATTGTGAAAATGTGCAAGATTTACCACATAGACCCAAACCCTTCAGGAATGATCCTGGGGATCCTGGATCAGGGAGGCACTTCCCTCATTACCCATAGTGCCATTTTTACAATTATTTCTTTCAGTAGAGTTAATAAGGGTAATATCATAAGTAATATTTTCTTAAAGAAATAGAATTTAATATTCTAAAAGTCAGAGACAAGCACAGGTTTGAGGCCTGTCAATGAATGAAGTCACCAGACTAGGGAAAAATGAAGACCAAAATTCTACTTGTACCAGAATATGCATAAATGTTCATGATTGTAATAATGTTCATCTATAATTATAATAATAGTACTTCATGTTCTTTTTATCTATTTTGAGGATGAAATTAATCTATTTGGATAAGATTTGAATAAAGGTCTCACACTCAAATGATAAAGACTTCAAATATTGCAGGTGCTGGTTAGTCATGCAGCCATATATATTTATCAGCCGTCATATATGTAAGATTTCAAGATTTAACCATATCACAGATACAGTGCAAGACAAATCACAACCAGAAAGCAATACATTAAAAAAGGCTTTTTAAAATTACTTTTAGATGATCCTATTCATTGCAAGGTTCATGGATTCCTCAGCCAATCAACAGTTACATCATCTTCCACTACACGTCCCAATACACCAGAGTCCATTAATCAGATGTTTTATAATATTTCTCAATCTCGGTCCTGGCGTTTTCCTGTATTAAAAACATACTGAACACACTCCTGTTAACTCAGTAAATAGCATGGGAGTTTATTAATGTGCTTTTGGACAAAGAAACAAACAATAGCATGCAGAGAGCAATTATAAACTCTCAGAGTATTATTGAGAAACATGTTTGGCAGTCCTTGATTACACAGACACATTAATCATTCATTATTTTTGGGCCAAAGACAAAATCTACATTTTTTAGAAGCAAAATATTTTGAACAAATCCACATGTCATTGACTTCCCTGGGCTCCAGCCAAGCAAATCAACCATCCTGTGGTTATTTCCACTAAAACTGGTAATAAACAACAACAACAACAACACTAATAACAATAACAACAAAACATGAACAACAGTAATAACAACAACAACAACAATAATAATAATACTAATAATCTAATTGATTAGTCCTTGAGATGAAATGTTCAGGAGATTATTTAATTCGACGACATCCACTGAGCCTGAAGCGAATAATTGCTTAAGTATATACTTTACCGGAACGTAAACACACAACTTACAGCCAAAACAAGATTTTATTTCATTTAAAGTTTTAGTATATATGCATGAAAGCACAAAAAAAAGACAAACTACAGTGAGATTCTGATTTACTTTTTCCATTTTAAA
Organism: Neosilurus hyrtlii; assembly: GCA_028564935.1. Classification (NCBI taxonomy): domain Eukaryota; kingdom Metazoa; phylum Chordata; class Actinopteri; order Siluriformes; family Plotosidae; genus Neosilurus; species Neosilurus hyrtlii. The sequence continues at coordinate 8,110,176 of JAOUQZ010000033.1, read as the reverse complement.
GTGTGACAATGATGACAGCACCTGCTCCAAATAACCGTGACAAACCGTGAGTGTCCATCATTTTGATTCACGCATTATTGACTTGGGATGATGTTTTTGAATATCCTGATAATGGGCCAATCAGACTGTGCCTTTCCCATAGTATAATAAATAGACTATGGGTTGTTAGTTTACCCTGAGCTCCAAAACACTGGTTCGGTATCAAGCACCATTGGAAATATCAATTGCCTGGATGATGTATCTGATTTGATTTTAATTATTGTATATAATATAGTATAATAAGTGTAGTTCAATCTGGCAGCCCTGTTCTCGAGAAAAGGACAACTGTATTTGAAAAAAATGTCCAAGCCTATTTTTTTTAAGGATTAGATAGCAGGATATTGCTTTGAGCTGGGACTTTCAGAGGATCACTCACTGAGCCCTTTCCCATCCCCTAAAGATCCTTTTAGTTAAAGGAATGTGGATTGGAGCACCTCAGTGAGTGTGGTCTCATTACAGTCTACATTTACATATAATATACATTGTTTTGGGGTTAAACAAAAAAGGGTTGGAGGAAAAATATTGCTGGAAAATAAATACTGAGTCGCTTTGTAGCATTTATATGTATAGCAATGTATTTGTATTTGTAGCAATTATAGTCTATATTTAATTTAGAAAATCAATCATGCTTTTGTGTTCAAGTCTTATGCTCAGAGATCAAAAGAACTGTTGACTTTTTTCATACTTTATTCACATTTTGAAAGAGAATGAAACATTAGGTTATTATTATGTGAAATAAACAAACAAACAAATAGATAGATAGATAGATAAACAAACAAACAAACAAACAAACAAATAAATAATATCCCAAAGTTCTGAAACAAATAGTTTCAGCTTGCACATATTTCCATTAATGTTTGATTTATAACCCTATTTAATTGATAGCTCATATGTTGACTATATAAATGATCAATTTATCCTTTTTTTGTTGTTCTTTTTCAAATATAAAGGAGACTGAGTAACTAGGTAACCTATAAGGGATCAACATGGAATTACAAATTATTCATGCTTAAAATCTGATTTTTCCATTAAAGTGGAGAAACGTTTCCTGTTAATCGGAAAGGCTACAGTTACTATACTATCATTACTCTTCTGTTATCTTTCCCAATCTTCAACTGTCCATTTCAGTGAGTCTGTGCCCCACTTTAACTATTATCCTGGACGTAGAGGAGCTTAAGCCTTCTGCTCTTATAAGTATTTCAACTGTCCATATTTTCAGTTATTGTTTTGGACCTTTTGCCTTTGTGTTAGTTTGAACCTGAGGATTATTTTTTCTTTTAATTTACAATACTACTCATGGAGTGTTTTTTTCTGTTTTGGCTCAAATCAGCCTTTGCATAAACACAATTATTCTATGGCGGGTTGATCTTTCCCCCATTCTGAAATTTGATATCAACATTATTGAAGCACTTGACACCCCCCCCCCCCCCCCCCCCCCCCATAATTTTAGATACTGTGCTGTATGATTGTCTGATTGGATGATTGCCTGACTGGGCAGGTGTACATGTGTTCTTAATAAAGTATCTGGATAAATATAAGATATTGTATGTCAGGGATGTTGGGCTGGGGTAATGTTTGCCCCTACTGATCAAACAACAAACATTCATGCCTAAAGTGGAATTTACACTCAAAGGCCTCTTATACGACCAGACGTTTATCTGTGAAGTTTTGAACCAAGTAACAATTTATAACTTTACAAAATCTTGCAAAAAACACCTCACAGCAAGAAGGTCCTGGATTCCAGTCCCAGGTTTGGCGCGGGTGCTTCTGTATGGGGTTTGCATGATTTACCCCTGCTTGTGTGGGTATTCCTCTGGGTATTCCGGTTTCCTCCTAGTCCAAAAGACATGCACATTAGGCTAACTTGCTGCTCCAAATTACCCCTAGGTGCGAGTGCGAGTGCGAATGGATGCGTGTGTTGACCCTGCATTGGTCTGGCGAGCTGTTCAGGGTGTACAGCTGAGATAGGCTCCAGCCTCCCTGCGACACTAATAGGATTAAGCATCTTGGCAAAAGTGAGTGTTGGTTAAAAATCTTTTAAGTCCTAAATTTAGGAAGACTGAACATCTTATTCAGGTAGTGAGGTGCTCGAGTCATGTAGCAATTTATCAGGATATAAAAAGTTATAAAAACCACAGAAAACGTGGAATATTTCAAAAGATGAAATAAATCAAAAGCTTTTGGCACCACTGACGCCAAAATCTTAAGTGTATCACAGTGTATTTCCCAACCCACCTGAGCCATGCGATAGAGAAGGGCTGGGGGTGTTCTGTGGAGGAGATCAGTGGGATTGGGAAACACTGACGTAGAACACAGCGGTGCGTGTATCAGCACTTCAGCACTCAGTCCCAGTGCGTCCTGCTCCACACACACGCGCGCGCGCACACACACACACACACACACACACACACACACACGAGCTGTTCCTTCCGTACCGCGCTCAGCACGCAAAGCGGACACTGCTGTCACAGTCCCCTGTCGGGTCTTTTTGTAGTCTCTCCTCTGGCTTTAGCCTGGAAAAGCCGCGTGTCTTGGACTTTACGGTATGCTGGGTGCCGTGAAGATGGAAGGACATGAACACTCAGACTGGAGCGCTTATTACACAGAGCCCGAGGTGGGTTACCTACTTTTATGTACTTTTTCCCTCTTGTCTAACAGTTCAATATTGGGCTTGAGATAATATTAACTTTGCGATCAAATATTGACATGAGGCACCTCTAAATCCTCTCTCTCTCTCTCTCTCTATCTCTCTCTCTCTCTCTCTCTCTCTCTCTCTTTCTCCTACACACACACACTCACACACACAAACACTTTTTATACTCACCTTTCCCTTTCTGTAGATCTTGGAATAATCTGTAAGCATGTTTGCCAACCAAAAAAAAAATCTCTTTTAAGCAGAGTTTAAGTGTTCTCAAATACTTCCTAGAACTGAGCAAACAGCCTTTAGATTGACAGGAAACCTTTCTACCCTTTTATGCAAAACATTTTAGGCTCTAAGCATGAATACCCTGTAATTACTTTGCTATTTGTAGGCATGTGTAGACTATATACACATCCTTACTAACAAAGAAAGAAAAAAAAAAACAACAACAACAACAACAAACAGATAAGTTTGGAGCCTATTGGTCAACATGTTTGTAAAATCTTCAGTAGTTAATTTACACCTGGAACCATCTATCGAGTATTTTATTTGCTTCTGTTTAATACAGATTATGTATTTTATTTTAACACAGTACATTTTCTTCTGTAATATTAATATCAGTTAAACAAAAGCTAAACATAAATTCATTCGTTCATCTGATTGTCTAAAAGTCTTGCCTTTGAATTAACCCATGCATTAACTTCATAAGTTTATTTATTTATATGAAGCAATGAATTTGAGTAGGCTGTTAATTTAGAATAGTTTTAGAGTCTATGGAGAAAAGTTTCACCTGCACTGTATTACATCCCTTCCCTCTATTTTTCAGTGCTACACCCCAGTTGGGAACATGAGCAGCGGATTGAATACAATGAGCGCATACATGAGCTGCGCGAGCGGCGTGAACGTGCCCTACATGCACGCGGGACTCGGTCACCCGGCTGGCGGCACGTGTACGGGGATGACCCCGAGCTCGAGCCCGACCTCCGCTCACGCCTTGGCCGCTTCCTACCCAAACCTGAACTCGAGCGCGTGCGGCCAGGTACCCGGCAGGCCCCGTGATCCCAAAGCGTACAGACGGAGCTACACGCACGCCAAACCGCCCTACTCGTACATCTCACTGATCACCATGGCCATCCAGCAGTCCTCATCCAAGATGCTGACGCTGAACGAAATCTACCAGTGGATCATGGACCTGTTCCCATTTTACCGACAGAACCAACAGCGCTGGCAGAACTCGGTCCGCCACTCTCTCTCCTTCAACGACTGTTTCCTCAAGGTGGCCAGATCACCCGACAAACCGGGGAAAGGCTCCTTCTGGACTCTCCATCCCGAGTCGGGTAACATGTTCGAAAACGGGTGCTATCTGCGCAGACAGAAACGCTTTAAGTGCGAGAGGTCTGCGGACAAACCCACGGAATCGGATACCGGTAAGAAAACGCACGACAGCGACAAAGAATCGTCTCCCCGACTCGACAACTCTCCGACTGAAGAGGTGAAAAGTTCCGATCTGAGAGAAGTTATAAAAGCAACGCAGGCCTTGAGCCCAGAACATCAGGCGCAACATCAGGACCATCACCTGGATGAGCATCATCAGTCTCATCTTCTCTCTCAGCATCCCTCGGTGCTCGTGCACGACTCGCACCTGAAACCGGGTCACCACCACCACCACCACCACCACCACCACTCCTACTCCTTCGATCACCCGTTCTCCATTCACAATCTGATGTCCTCTGAGCAGCAGCACCACAAAATGGACATGCTGAAGCCCTATGAGCACACCATGCACTGTTCCGGCGGATACGGATCACCAATGACTGGGCCACCGATGCCACCGATGATGTCAGCTCGAGCCAGTGTGGAGCATTCGGCTCTTCCCTCGGAGTATTCTTACTATCCGCTATCCGCGTGCACCAACCGGGCGTAAATGATATTTAAAATGGTTACATAATGCAGATGAACTGAGATAAAAATTTGCTTAAGTGTGCATTTTGTAAAGTTCTACTTTCTGCAAATATTAGTGCGCACAAAATAATAAAAAACAAACAAAAAAAGGGTTAAAAATAAACGAATTTTCTTTTAGAGCTGCATGAACGCATTATCTTCTTGCTCCAGTGGACTTTGACCGGAAATACAGTTTTCTTCCATCCTGATCTCAAACTGTCGGACATCATGTCGGTTTCATGATGGATCACATGTACAAAACTTTCATGAGTCTTTCATCATGAGACGCGAAAAAATATAGACAGGAACGTAGTAATTTCTTTTATGTTCTGTTTCTAGAGTAATTTATAATTTTTAAATATGATTGTGTACATATGAATGTAAAGTTGTTGTCATTAAATTTCGCACTGAAGTATAAAATGATTGTGAACTCAATGTCTGTTTTTTTTTAGTTATTATGTATACATGAATATGGCTGCAGATGAAATGAATCATTAACATATTATATAATGATAAAATAAGACACAAAGTGGTTTTCAGGTTATGGCCCTATGAATTATTTAAAACCTATAGCAAAATTACTGGATCCATATATTTGAAATAAATTCTTTTCAGCGTTATTGTCCCTTCAGACAACCATGAAGAATTAAATGCTCCCCAATAAACCAGTGAAACCACAGAATTTTATTTATTTATTTTATTTTATTTTTGATTATTGCTAATGATGTGATTTTCTGACAATATTGATGATATTGTCAATAGTCTAGAGGTTTGTACCTAAGTCTTGTAATCTTGCTATTTCAATAGCCTTTTCTTCTAAGATGATCAATATTTTGAGATAGCTTCATGTTAGGATTCGACATGAAAGAAAATGTGTTACACAAAGACATAACAGTGATGTAGCGTCGGGCCTGATATTTGATTAGGATTTGTAGTTATCTGGTGCCATAAAATCCTTTTAGAGAAAACAGGAAGGGTTTTTGATCTGTGAGGGGGAACATCACTACTTTTTCAGCTTTTATTAAAAAATAACAAAATGCCGAAAGTGTTCTTTAGTTACTTACAATGATTAGCTACATTACCAATTATATCATGTGTGTGTTTCTGTGTATGTAGGGGAGGGGTGTTGTTCTGCCTATGTCTGATAAGATAAAAAGATTTAGTCATCAGTGAATTAATAAGATGCAAAATTCAGCCATAACTGTAAAATAACATGTAAATGTGTTCTCTATTATTATTATTATTATTATTATTATTATTATTATTATTATTATTATTATTATTATTATTATTATTATTATCATCAGTAGTAGTAGTATTAGTAGTAGTAGTAGTGGTGGTGGTGTTATATGTAGAATATGTAAAATAGTGGTATGAACACTAATTTTGGGACTCACACTCATCATGGTCTTCCAATTTATTACCAGTTTATTCTCACAAATGAATAGAACAGGACATAAACAAATAAAAAACCCACACACTTGCAAATTACAGAACCCCTGACAAATTATGAGGGCTTTGTCATATCCAGCATGCATAAAATACCAAGACACAAATGTCTGTATAATGATACAGAAAAAGGAGAGGGTTTGTTAAAATATTTTACAAATAGGATGCAAATATTTGTTATTGCCCTTAATTTCTAACATTTTCAAATAAGCTGCTTAGCAAGTATGGACATTTAAGTACTAATTATAAATACGGAATAAACATGTACACCGCCAAAGAATTTTGTAAAAATGCAAAGTATTGTACTTTCCCTAGTGCATAAGCTACAGTATAAAAATATTCTATAGTAGATTTTGTTTTAAACCCTTTTCTGATTACTAAAGCAATCCTACAATTATATGAAGAAAAAAAAAACATATCAATAAACCTAGGACATAAATTTAATGGATGTTTATAGGGCCAAAAAAAAAAGATAAAAGCAAAAGGGGATGCTGAATTAATTAAGGTGTATTTATACTGTTATACATTATATTGTTTCACATTTTCAAACTAATAAAATAAAAATTAAGACCACTTCAGTTAGATGAGATAAAGAAGGACCATTAGTGAAACAATACATGTCTTCTTTATTTTGATGACAATGATGCAGCAGAATTATTTGCTTAACTTTATATGATCTATGTATAGGGTATTGTACTGTATTAGTATATACTACATGGGAATGGTTTACTATCTGGGGATTAATACACATTATCCAGAGTGGATAATGCTTGAATCAAAAAGGTGGATAAACACTCATGGCTTGCCGTGGTTATTTTTTTATTTTCCAAGCCACTTTATCTTTTATTAGAGTCACAGGGAGGCTGAAGCCCATCCCACCTGACTCTGGGTGAAGGTGGGGTGTTTCCTAAACACAATATCCAATTAGCCTAATGTGCATGTCTTTGGGCTGTTGGAGGAAACCAGAGAACCTGAAGGAAACTCACAAGCATGGACAAAACATGCAAACTCCACAAAGAAATGCCCTTGCCGAGCCTAGGGCTCGAACTCCGAACCTTCTTGCTGTGAGGCGGATGTGCTATCCAGTACAGCACCATCCCTTGTGATGACCAATGATTCTAAAATCCTAGAAATTCAACAAAATGCCATCCCCCAAAATACAAACAAAGCCACACAAAATCGCCTTTGTGTTTTAAATATAAAAACCCCCACTTTACTCAAACCTAAATAAATTTCTTGAGATGCTCCCATGTAGCATGTGTGAGCACTGATGGAGTAGGCAGCATGATCACTGTCATGCTTTAAAAATAGAAAAGCATAAAATCTTGTTTTAGTTTGCTTTTCTAATGTTTCTGCATATTATATAGTCAAGTTTTGAATGAGTTTAAAAAAATACTGTTATCGAGCTGCACTTATGCTCTGCTCATGGAGTGTGAGGAGCTCACCTGCCACTATCATGCCTAAAATATGTAAAATTCAACTATAACAATCTTGATTCAGTTTGCTTTTATTCTTATGTTCCCATGTACTAATACAATTATTCGCCTCAGCCTTGGTGGATATTGATGCATTTTATTATATCACTGATTATATATTATACAGTGATGTCTGTTTTCTCCCTAAATTATCTCTTCATCAGCCATGCCACTAGCTCTTGATGAATACCAGTACCTCCCGGGGTGGACTGTTTGTTCTTTTGGCATGTGAGTGGAGATCTCACTCTCTTTACACAGAGGCTTGGCTCTAGTTGAGACTTTGAGTCTCTCAGGCTGTGCAGTGGTGGTTGTTGACACAGACCCTCGTGTGAGATGAACATCCAGCTGTAAACGGCATCCATGAAAGACCTCAGCAGAAGCAGGAATGTCACACCACGGTGGCGAAAAAATAAAATCACACCTCGTCACCTATGTCCACTTCAGAGCTCATAAATTTGGCAGCTTTTCTCTCCACACCAAGAAGGTTGTACATGTCACCGCTTTACGAGACAAAGAACAATAGCTTCACAAAGGAGTGGTTCAGTCTTAAAGGAAATGCACAAGTTTTTTTTTGATAACTTAAGTGTTTACCTGGTTTACGCAGTGTAAACGACTAGGAGTTCAACTCCTCCTGGATGGGATGCTAGTCCGTTGCAGGTTATCGTCCTGGTATTTTTACTTTAACCGATTAATACAGCTGGGTGGAGAGAGGCACACTTGTGGATAATACCCTGCCCAGGGATCTTAGCATGGCAGGGGTCCAATAGGGATTTGAACCCACGACCTCTCAATCATGAGCCCCACACCCAACCACTACACCAACAGCCCCACTTTATTGATGTAATGGGCATTTATTTAGATTTTACCAGTTAGAGGAAAATTCACTTGCTCCTCCTAGAAAATTTTCAGGACAGAGGATGCTGTGTTCTGTGCTTTCTCTACGACAAGCTTCACTTTTATTGTCTTGCTAGAAGAGAAAGTATATTTGTTGCTTTATTTGTTGCTGCTGTAATGTAAGGGATAACAGGAAGCTCTTTTTATTTTTATTTTTTGCAATTCCACAACATGCAACTACAAACAGGTCCGATCATTAATTCCTTGTAATCGCTGGCAAATTGTAGTGATTCAACAAGAAAATATCCTCACTCCATCCCATTATTGATTTTTCCCCCATTGATAGCATGCTCCATCTTGTTTTATTACTTAATAAAGTGTTGGCTGCCCAGTTTTGAGGTGATGATTTGACTTTTAATCCATGAGAGCCAATTTCACAGAAGAGCTATGATTAAAGTGACCAGCCTTTTCAGCTTAAAGTGATTAATTCAGCATCCTGACATAAACTGTGCTGTCTCTTTGACAGCCTAGCGCCACGACTTCAAATGCCAGCTCTCCTGGGAATTCAGAAGGAAGGCAGCCTTCTTCTCTGGACTGTTTGCTCAGCGGCTCTCTGAGCGTTCTTCTCCCGGCCGAATGAAATGCAAGGACACAAACAATGTGCCGAGGGAAGAATGGAAGAGCGGGAATGAACAGTTTGGACTATTTACCCAGCAGAAGGCCAGTCACAATGGCATGCCAGCAGCTTTCCCATGAATCGAGAGTAGAGTCTTAGCATCGCCTTCCTTTTGTTGGCTGCTGTAAGGTCACAGCTGCTCTGAGCTGTTAAAACCCACCTTCCATGATACCATGTGGCCATGATATCACATATAGATTAAGTGCACTGGTGAATCCACAAAATCATGTATTTTTATACTGTGTAATTCTGACGGTTCCTAACACTAAGAATAATAAAATATGAAAAGTGTTTGTCCTAGAGAAATAACATCCATTTGCATTTATATTACTGTGCGTGTATTCCAGTAATTTCCCCGTCCATTACATGATAGAATAGATACAAGAGTGTCTAATGGACTAAAAGAGATCAACCTTCCCTTCCACCTTGACATCACCTCATGTGCCAGTTGCCTTCCTTTGGCCCATGGATAATTAGTAGGTGAAAATCCTCAGCATTCCAGCCTTGTAGTTTTCCCAAGAAGGTGCAATCAAGGCCCAGAAGTGCCAGTAGAAATGGTAATGGACTTGGTTTGCACTAGCGTACTTGGCTATGGCTAAATAGTGTGAAAGTGGCTATTGTTGGCTAATTGCAAGCCAGCTGTGGTCAGATTTTATTCCACTTTGACCACATAAGGTCACCTATGTACTTTTGAGAGCCTAGACGCACTACACCGCACTCAAAGCTTTATGCTTTGAAATGTTTTATTTTGAAAGTATTGATTTTGTTTTGGAATTCTGTTTGGTGTAACGAATGAAATGAGATGGTTGATAGATAGATGTCCTAAGGTTAGAGATGGGGTCATGAGGTTAGGGTTAAGTGTACTGTAGTTAGGGTTCCTGGGGTCATGGATGCAGGATATGCTGGGTAAGGTTACTGTGGTTAAGGCTAAGGTTACACTGTTGGTATGCATACACTGTGGTGACTGAAGCTAGGTTAACCACAGTGTAGGCATACCCACAATGTACCTTAGCTTCAGAGTTACTAAAGCTAGAGTTACTATGTTTAAGGTTAGTTAGCTCAACAATAAGGGGTAGAGTTAGGGAGTGTGGGTTAAGATTAGTCATGATAGTGTAAGGGATATTAAGCTTGTTAGTCAGCTTTATCAGTCAGGGTGGTTCTTGTTAGATATTGGGTACTAGGGTTACAATTTTTCTTTTTAAGTAAAAAGTTAAATGTTTGGATGTTAGGGATAGGATTCCTTATACTAAGTTTGAATTTACAGTTTGCCTTGAGGTTAAACAGAGTTTAGAGTCAGTCATCACAATATTAGTAAGACCAATGTGTATGAGTGTGTGTGTGTGTGTGTGTGTGTGTGTGTGAGAGAGAGAACATGCCAGGATCCAGTCTTCCTCAAGCATCAGTGCCACTTTATGCCACTTTAGCTCACCACCTTTCAGCACTTTTCCACTCGTCTCAAGACTTTGAGCTGAACTGCAAATGACGCCTCGATATTTTTTTTAAAGCTCTTCCAAGCACTCTCCATTGCTCACTCACATGAAACTGTTAGATATCTCACCGATGATGGATTTATACCTGCAGCTTTTCATCTTTAACAATTATTCGCTGAAGGTGAGGTGGATGTTGCCGAATAGATTACAATAGCTTATTCAGTTCAGCGACGTCCTCAGAACCTAAGGTCAATAATTGTTTAAATTTATGCTACATGAAAACAGGAAAAGCAAACTAAATCAGGGTTTTGAGTTTATTTTGTCATATTTTAAGCATTTTTTTAGATGAGCTTTGTGCATTCTGTGAGCAGAGCATAAGGGCACTGCATAACGGCATCTTTTTAAAACTCATTCAAAGTTTTAGTGTATACTGCACAGAAACAAAGAAAAGTAAACTAAAACAAGCTTTTTATAGCTTATAAAAGTTATTTATTTATTTATTTATTTACTTACTTACTTATTTTTACATATTTTAACCATGACAGACGCAGATGAGCTCAGCATGCCCAACGTGCACAACATAAGTATTGTGTAACCGTGTGTTTTTAAAATCATTCAAAGTTTTAATATATACTATGTGAAAACAAAAGGACAAACCACAATGAGATTTTTATGGTTTATTTGATGGTTAATTATATACAATTTGTAATACACCTTTTGGTTGTTGAAATATAGCAAACACAAAGAATAGACTTTGGAGGGCATAGTCTCAGAACTATGCCATTGATAGCCAAGTTTGCATTTCCAAGTATAAGATTTGGATACTTTCATGCTATTCATTAATAGATTTGTATTGGAGTTGTTAAAGGCTTACATTAAAATCATTGCCTGCACAGTGGGAAACTACATATGCACCAGGACTAATATATTTAAGCAGAAACATCTGAAGCACTACAAGAAATTAGGTGTAAAGGCTTACTCCTTCATGTTAACTTTGGAATTGATGACATCATGCAGAGATTCAGTTCTCAAATAACCACCCATAAAATTGTTAAAATAATAGCTATCCGTTGAAGACTTTACACACTGACAGATTTTAATATAGAGTTTTGACTGAGATTAACTTTCCGTCTTCACCTTTGAATCAAGTATAGTGATGAAATCAGAATAAATCCTGAAGTGCTATAGTTGTGCTGGATTGTTACATATTTGTATTACAGAAATATTTCCTTAAATATGTTGACTCTGCCTCCTTCCAAACAATATTTTTATATAATTTCCAGTAGTTTTAACTTCTTGTACACAATCCTAATAATGTCTCTCATTCAGTTTAAAGGATGTTCTTTGAAAAGCTATAAAGAGGCCTGTCATTGCTGGTTATGGTCTCTTTGTGCGCAATAGCTTTCCACTCTGAAAGCCAGGCTCTGTAGAAACCGGCATAGAGCACAATGGCTCTTTGGGTGTGTAGGATGGATGAGTCAGAAATGTCCTGGCTTGTTTTAACTTTCAGATTTCTATGAATCCTCAGAATCTACAGGATTACACGGGCATTAACAAAGTCTGTGCTTCAGTTAAATAACCAACTTAACTGAAGTTAAACAATTGTGCCCTTGTGTTTCAGCAATCTAGTTGGTTTTAGCTGCAGATAGAAAAAAAGAGTGATCATGATTCATATTTCTTTGAAAAGTGTTCACTCTATTGTCTGACAATATTGAGTTCAAATCTTGACAGTGTCTCAGCTATCAGTAGCCAGAAGCCTACAAGAGGAAAATGGGACGTGGTCATCTCTGGGTGGGAAAGACGGCATTACTTTCTCGCCTGGAAATCTGCATAATACCACTTATGGATGTTTGATGATTCTTGGTGGATATCATGTGTAATACCTGCCCCTTTCCTGTAATAGGGTGAGAACCAAGTTAAAACTGGAAAATAATCAAATATCAATTCAGTTTGGAACTCTGACCAGAGCTATTAATTGCAACTTCTAAACAAGACGTCCAGTTCAGTTTAAATAATACGGTTCTTTTAACAACAGACAGGAAACACAGTGGGCATCTTTCGTGTTGAAAGGATTTTCACTGTACAAACGGTTTTAAAAACTAGAATTCCCATTTGCATTCATTTCTACTTGTTAAGATTAGGCTTATCGGAGGAGGTTCTGCAGTCTTACTGTGTGAAGTTTGCATGTTCTCCCTGTGCGCACATGGGTTTGGGTCAATGACTTTTTGTGTCTGTCTTAGCCTTGCAATAGGCTAGTGACTTGTTCAGGGTGTACCCTGCCCTCGCTCAGAGTCAGCTGGGATTAGAAATAGAAATTGGATGGAAAATTAAATTTGACTTGATATGTAGCCTTTTTTTGTATCTTTACCACCGGCCCCACAACCACTACATCACTGGCCTATATATATAATAGAATAGAGCATTTTAGTGATGAAAGGTGGAAAAAACCCAGTTCATCCATCATGCATATCCTCTTTCCATTAATTGCTCAAAACTAATTTATTTTGCCACTTATGTGCATTTTATTGAAAACAAAAAAGAAATTTCAACTGTATCAACCGTAAAGAACAATAAGAAACAATTTTGCAAGATCTCCCATTAGTTACATCATTTGCAAACTCCAATGGGAAGGAGAAACCTGTCGTTCACGTTGACTGTCAAGTTAGTCACAGTCAGCTGCAGGCAAGTCAAACCTATTAACAGGAAAGCAATAGCATATGATTTGGTTGTTTACTGATGGTAACTAAAGTTTAAGGCAGCCATATCAAGACGAATAATTAAGCATTAATTAACTAGTTAACATTAACATTAACATTAAATGACATGTAGTAATGCCCATTATTCTTTCATCAGTCAGTCATTCATTCACTTTAACTAGTACCTTTTCATACATTCATTTTCATTCGAGGGCAGAGTACACCCTGGACAGCTCACCAGGCCATCACAGAGCTTTAACTAGCACCTTTCTAACATAAAAGATCTCCATGATAAGATCTCATGATGGGAATTTGTTTTTTTTCTTTTTCTTTTCTTTAACAAAGCAATGAAAGATTTGGGGTTCTACCTTTCCTCTTATTGTTTTGATTCTCAGGTACATGTTAGTACTGGTGAAGCCTAGCCCTTATTAGACAATAGGCCTACATAAACAGTATTGGAGGATTTATTTTACCCTAAGGAAAATATCTTGACATTCTGATTTAGAAACAAAGGCCAAGATTAGACAATAAGATTCAAGACGCAAACTTCTAAAAACACTAAAATCATATGATATCAACCCAATTTTTTATATCATTTTAACTTAACCTGCTAATGAATGTGGCTAGCTAGATACAGATGGAGCAGCCATGTAATTGGCCTTTCTGTAAGCATAGCAAAATAGTGAACAAAATAACACATAATCATAGTAAGCACTGTAGGTTCCTTTGCATAGTAATGGATTTCACACCAAATATTTAATTTCATTTAATTTTCCAAACCATTTTTTCTTCAACTGGGTCATCGTGAGCTAGAGCCCAACCCAGCCAACCCTAGGTGAATGTGGGGTACTCTCTGAGCAGCTCATCAGATCATCACAGGGCCAACCTCTCATACTTGTAGGGCACATCCATTTAGCCTCATGTGCTTTTCTTTGGACCCAGAGGAAAGCCATACAGGCACAGGTACAATGTGCAAACTCTACAGAGAAATGCCCTAGCTGGGCACGGTGCTCAAACCCATAATCCTCCACATTAATTCAATGCAATGCTCAAGCGAATATGTAAGGTATATTTTGTAGTCAACTCCAGTCACAGCATTTATTAGCATGGTAGCAGTCCCTTTTGTAGCATATGGTTGACATATAGTTCATAAAGGACACTAGACCTGTGTTTACACACAGTGGTTTCTTCTCATAAATCACATCATTGTGAAAACACAAATAAGGTGTTTTATATGACATGAGTTCATAAGTGTGTAGGAACATAATAGTAAAGTGAAGTAACCATGGATGCCGTCTCCGTAATTTAATTAAGAGACTTTGTGGTTTACAGAGTTGAGTGCAGATTATAGAGGTATAAAGAGGATAAAAGCTTACAATATTTATATTATAGACACATTGCATTCAGTGTTTTTTTTTTGGCTGTTTGTGGTTTTGTGTAATAAATGTAAATTTTATTACTTATTATTTTATTTTATAAGCAGATGTATTTTTTTGTCTTGTTTTGAATTTACTAGGGGTATGATTTTAGATATATTAAAAAAAAAAACAACCAAAAAATTACAAACTTGAGACTCAGATTTGACAAATTAAGAACACTGAACAGTTTTTATTTATCCTAGGCTTCCAGGGGAAAGTAGACACTTTCTAAATCGTCAAACTCAGCATTTAACCAACCACTGTTATCTTGCACTTCAGTATCATGACTTTAAATTGATGTGAAGTGAAAAGCAGGCAAACAAACAAACAAGGTGAACTGGAATCAGGTAAGTCCATCTAGAGCTTTTATTTTCCATGCAAATAGCTCGTTTTAACACTTGCTGCTTAATATATACACAGTGTAAATATTTAGGCAATGTTTTAACTAGTTAGGCTATGCTAACATGAATTTGCTGGCAATCAGCTAGATAGTGGGTATCACCAAAACTGAAGTGAAAGTTAATTCAGTTTTTTCCTCTTTGATGATGGTAGTGTGGAGGGAAGGGGAAACATGATGTGATGTGACTAGCTTTTTTTTTTTTTTTTTTTTAAACCTTTCCTCTAATGCAACCCACAAGTGATTTTGTCATTCTTTGAAGCTTTTAAAACAAGTTTATACCAGAAGATTTTTTGAGGTGTTTTTCAGCCATCCATCTTTTGGTCCTTTGGAAACGAAACAACAATTTATACTGAAAGCACTGATGGTTTCTGGTTAGAAGCCTTACACTTATATAGCCATTTACATAAGAGTGTATTCATACATACATTAATTCATTTTCTAAGCTGCTTAATCCTAATTAGTGTCGCAGGAAGGCTGGCACCCATCTCAGCCAACTCTGGGCGAAGGCGACAGCTCGCCAGACCATCATAGGACTGAGTGTATTAAATCTACTAAAACATCTGATATTCAGAGAAAAGACAGAAAACTACATACTAATACACATTATTTATTATTTATACATGGTATTTATTTTTGTTAACTTATGATGAAATTTATTTTTAAAATAAATATGGTTTTTATGGTAGGTATAGTTGAAAAATGTTTATAGAGTGATCATAGGACAGGAGGATACTTGCCCCCATGACGGGCCCCTCTTTGCACTTATTGTTGTAGTGATGTTTTTTGTGAAATGCATTGCTCAGCAAGCTGCACAAACAAATCAATGGAACATTGGGTTATAATAGTCAAGTAGCATCTATAATAAATAATACTATTTTTTAAAAAATTCATTTTGTGGTAATTTGTACTTCAACAGAATTAAAATGTAGAGAGAGGTGAATAATGACTTTAAGAAGAATAACTGCTGATATATATCCATGCATGAGGGGTCACTGATTCCTTTATCTGTATTACCATACTACACATAGTATTGAATTTAGAAATGCCTTATAACCTGCAACATATGTTTTGGTCTGTATTGGACAAGCCTGAGTGAAAAGTGTCCATTAATCATTAACAGGGCTAAAAGTCTAAAGCTTTTGTATTCCCATGGAGCCTCCACTATCTGCCTGCCATGTGACACACTAGGGCCTTTTTTCTTGCAGATCATGGAAAGCCAATGAGCAAACACAGGTGTTGTGGAGGCAGCGCATGATGTCAGGGACAACTGCAAACAAGGCCAGCAATGCCTGACCAAGAGACAGGCACTGTTTGCTGCTGATTGCTCGTTTAAGCTGGCATTTCAAGTCTGACTGCTTTTCTGTCCCCGGCAGCCGGCATTCACTCTGCACGTTTGACATTAAAAGAAAGAGTGAAAGAAAAGCGAGGAAAAAGAAAATTAGCTCAGAGCAAGCACAGGCATGCTAACTCTTTTAGAGTGTATCAGTGGATGGTAAAGAGTAAGGGCGCGAGTAAACTAATTAAATGTTGTCCAGCCTCTCACTTTCCAAGACAAAACAAATTTATTTTTCTCAAGTGGAGCTATTTAACTGACTTTGTGTGACAGAAGAAGTCAACATACAGGTTAAAGCTTCTTGTGACAGTGAAATGGTCATTTGTTAGCACTATGCTATTGTACAGAGTGGTAAATAGCTCAAGTGCTTGACCAGACACATCCATACACATACGTTACTGGCCCGGCTTAAATAACACCTGTGCCCTCTGAGAGAAAGAAAAATAATAAAGAAATACTGTTTTGGGAGGGCGGCATAGTGGCGCAGTTGTTGGCACGTCCGCCTCACCAAAATGGGGCCTGAGTTCGATTCCCGTGTTTGTGTGTGGAGTTTGCATGCTCTCCCCGTGCTGGTGTGGGTTTCCTCCGGGGGCTCCGGTTTCCTCCTACAGTCCAAAAACATGCAGAGTAGGCTAATTGGCTGTTCCAAATCGCCCCTAGGTGTGAGCGTGAGTATGTGAATAGTGAGCTGTTCAGGATGTACCCGGCCTTCGCCCAGAGTTGGCTGAGATGGACGCCAGCCTTCACATGACCCTAATTAGGATTAGGCGGCTTAGAAAATGAATGAATGAATGAATGAATGAATGAGCTTTAGGGAATATAAGAAATGAAACCTATTAAAAGAGTTCACATAAATAAATATGGTTTTATAATTAGAACAGATTTTATGAATCAGGAAGGAAGAAGGAAAGTGAAGTAATTTCGTTAGCTAAGTAAGTAAATTAAATTATAAAGCAAGTTAATAAATCAATTGACCAATGTTAAGTTGTGCTAGTTTTAAACAAGCATTCTCCCCATTAATAAGTAAAATTAAAAGTAATTAAGAGGTATGAACTCTAATATCACAAACCTTAACATTAACCATCTTAACTTTTTGTAAGATTTGCCAAATTGCTAATATTCTCACTGATTATTGATCACTAACCGAAACGAGGTTATCTGTAATAGCACTCATTCATATCTTTACATCAGTGTTTACACTCCTACTATGCAAAGTTGCTGAAACTTAACTAATTTATCTGTTTGAAAAGGTGATAAGTGTTTGGACCAAACAAACAAGCTATAATCAGTGGGGAAAGTGAAGAGATGAAGCCAGTCAGCACTTTAACACGTCTCTGCATGAACAGTTGGCGCAAGCAACACAGAAAAACAGCGAATGGAGAGAAATAGTGACTGTATGCAGATTTTGTTATAACCCACTTTTTGTGCCTTAAGCTACACATTGGTGTTACGGTTATTGCTTCCACCTGAAGAACCAAATAGCTAAGGCACAATGACTCTGAAAGAGCTACTCTTTAATGACTTTAGGTTTTTTTTGGAACTTGGCTTCACAGAAAAGCCCAGTAATATGCAGCATAATTTCCAAAGCCTGCTAATTCCTCGTCATGTGGTGCGTCAGCATGAAAACAATTATAGGCTGCAGTAACCTGCCTTAACATCCCTTTGCACAGATTGGCCTGCAGATAAAGGCTTAGCTATTAACTTGCCATGTCGCCTGCCATACGAATCGTCTGCAGTGTGGGAGGAAAACACACCTTGCTAGGTTCTTTCCTGCTACTGCCGTGACATCATCTACTTCACAAATCGACCAGGCTTCAAATCTGTTTGATGTTTCAAACATTAAAGCTTTCATGAATTTATAGCTCTCTGTTTAGTTCAAAGCCAGTTTCGGTTCATTGTATCCAGTGAGTCATCCATCATAAAGTCTTGTAAAAATTCTTTGATTGAGTTTAATGCTACTTTCAGGGTTACATAAGAGATAGTCATGCAGTTAGCTCTCGAATCTAAAGCTGTTGATCTTAAGTTACCAGAAAAAAAGAAAGAAAGAAAAAAAAAAAACACAAGATAATTCAGGTTGGATTTTGCCAGGACATTATACTAAGATTACCAGATTTTCTATTTTTGTTGGCTTTGATTTTTTTTTACTGTTCAAATCTTTCATGGGTATAAAGTTCAAAAGCTACAAAAAAAACCCCCAAAACATAAATAATAACAAACATCTTACAGTTTAGTGTTGTTAAGATCATAACTTCATAAGAGCTAGTTCATACCCCTTTCTCACCGGCACAACTTTCACGTGGATACCCACAGTACCTCGAGGAAGAATACCCTGCGGTGTAGATGCGGAAAATGGAACGTTTTCTCATGTTGGCCACCTTCTGCAACAATAGCTGAGGTGAAGATTCACAGCCTTTTATATCTTGGAAAAAACGTATGATCACTGTGAGCATCATATGGTCACTGCCAGGTATACGGTGCTTATCGATGTTCACGCATTGTTCACTGCGGTCATGCGATGCTGGCGGTGGTGTCACGTTGTCTTGCAGAAATGACACGTTGTTGGCCTTTCCGCAGAAGTGCGGCGAAAAAATTAAACATTAGAATTTACCGTAAGTAGCTGCAGAAGGCCGTGGCGCTGACGGTTCTCTGCGGCAACTTGCGATACATGTTGCTCTGAAGTGTTCTGCAGATCCATTTCCGTGAATTTCCGCATGTTAAGTTGCATCGGTGAGAAAGGGTTCTTACCAGGAATTTGGTTTGGATTAAGTTTGCATTTCAAATGTACTTGTATACAAATTGTGTATTTCTTTATAAGAGGGTTAAAATAGTAGCCCTCTTCTATTTAATAATATTAGTTCTGGACCTGAAATATCAAGCAATATAAAATTTAATAAAGGCAAAAAATGTTATGATATTGTGAGACAATACTAGCAATGCTTTTCTATAGAACATCTATGTGGCACATCCTTTGCATCATGCTAAGCTGTGTGTGGTCCCATGCACTTTTTTAGCCTGCATTAACCTTAAACAGGACCTGGTCATGGTTCAAGTGCAGCCCTTTCGAGACAGACATGCTGTTCCCCATTGTGGGTTTCCCGAGACAATGCTCCTGCAGTGAAGAGATGGAGGACTGATAAGAATAAACTCCATTTTCGGTTTCTGTCAACACTCACCGGGGAGCACTTAGTTAAGCCTGTTTTGGAAGCAAGCTTTCCCATTGGGTGTGTCCATACAATAACTTGAAGCCTTAAAACCACAGTGACACTCACAAAGAAAAGTGACTCCTTCTGTTAAAATGTTATTTTTCATTGTGAATGGCAAGTATGAAAAATTATTCAAGTTTCTAGAGCAGGGAATGCACCACTGGATTTGAGGTAGATTTTAATTTAAACATCTGGAAAATGTCCAGCTGTTGGAAGTAAGTTGAGCTGGATCACTTGCCTCTCAGGAGCATGCTGGGAAATTGGGTATTTGAACATTTTTGAGAGCAAAAGCTTGAGGTTTTCTCTGAGACACTGTGAGACATGTTAAATATGAGAGACAAAATTTCACATTGTCGGCTTTTGTCTGCCTCAGTTCTGTGAATGAGAGGACGATAATGTAGGTGGGTTACAATGAAATACTGAGCCAAGTGCTGATTTATTGTTGTGGACTATTTACCAGCTGTGATAGTGTAGCTGCTATTGTCTTCATTTCTGTCAGTTTGTGCTTTTGTATTTCTTTCTTTCTTTATTTCTTTCTTTATTTTGTTGTTATGCATGTCTATATCTAAAGAACTGCTTAACAGCTAACTGTCAGATTTTTAGGGGAGCAACTTGGGACCAAAGGCTGAAATGAGTTTATGGAAAAGTAATTATAGGTCAACTTCAGGGTCAGCAAAATGATTTATAATGGCTGGTTAGCGGCTGATGTTATTTCCCCATCAGGGGAATTCTTCTGTCATCAAAAATTGAGTAGTATAGACTTAAGTGGAAGATTGGCATTAAGAACCAAATTTCCGCTGCTAAAGTAAAACCAGCCATTGTGAGCCTTTAGTAGTAAGTAATTGGTGAAAGTTTGTTAAATATCCACTGAGGGATTTAGAAGATACTGTGACCACAAGGATGTTTGAATGGATGCTAGCACACACACAGATGCAAGGACAGGGCTTTAGCATAATGCATCTGGCATCACCATGGTGGGTATAGGCATAATGAGGTTTTTGGTCAAGGTCATTAAACCCTGATAAAATCATTCTAAAACAGACAACCTAAATAGCATGTTGATCCAAACTGGAAAAGAGCTAATGCACTGCTCTTTTGAGTATTTGTTTTGAGTCACTAATGGACTACGCAGTCACATTTACCCCACCATCATCACTGCATAAACTTTCAAAGTCCTTCAAAGTCCACTTTCAGGCCACTGCACAGTTGTTGTGTACCTGAAACTTTCCGAACAACCCAAACACAACAATGCCTACAGACCCACCCTGAAACTTTTATTAATCCAAAAGCATCATTTTGATCTTTATGGTCTCATGGTCATAGTGTAAATCTTTGACAAAACTTTGGTCAACTTTGGTTTGTGACAGATCTTATGTAAATGTTGTACTGTATTTTTTTCTAGAATAACTTTTTTCTTTACTTCTGGACTTGAATGCAAAACTGTTGAAATTTCCTCATCCTAGTAAAGAATCCTTGGAAAAGTTCAGAGATTGGGATCAAGATATGAAACACCACCAAAATCTGATGGAGGGTTACTCGGGCCATTCTCTACCCTCCTCTTCCTCCACCCAAAACAAACAAATAAATAAATAAATCAATAAAGAAAATTTAATAAAGAAAGAAAGAAAGAAAAAAAAAATTTTACATTTTGAAATTTTGTATAAATTTTTTTTGTGTGTGTGAAGGTGGAAACAAACACACAAATTCATTCAGCACTTAATCCTAATTAGGGTCGCGGGGTGGCTGGCACCCATCTCAGCCAACTCTGGTCGAGGGCAGAGTACACCCTGCACAGCTCGCCAGGCCATTGCAGGGCAGAAACATGTCGACGGCTATGCAGCCTACTCCTGATGAAAATCAGCAATGGTTCTTTTACATGCCTCTTACTATAGACAGTGAGAGACATGGCCGGCATTTGATAACCCAGTTAACTGCACTGCAGCAACAACTGCTGATAGTGGGGCTTGTACCCCGACCTTGGGATCAGTAATCCAGCACCCTACCACCAGGCCACCACTGCCCAAACACACAAATAAACAATGACAAAAACAACAATCACAAGAAACACAGAAAGGTGACTGCTGAAAATAAGTTTTGACAGACTTCAAAAATATAAGGAGGAACACTTCGACGTCGAAGCATGGTCACCTGGAAGATTTAGACACAGGGAGGAACGACAAATAGTGCATTTGAGTATATAAAGTAATTACTCGAATCCTCAGAGAAATCATGCATTTATTCATTTGCTGAACCGCTTCATCATCATATTTCCCCAGGTACAACTAACAGTGATGCATCAGGATGGCTTGTCAAGCCATCTAGGGGATGTCTAGGGTCCAGGGGAGTCCCAGAGCCTATCTCAGGCAATTCTGGATGAAGGCAGGGTAGACCCTAAAAGGCTCACCAGTACAATGCAGGGCCAGCACACATAACCATTCACACTAGGGGCAAATTGGAACAGCCATTTAGCCTAATGTGCATGTCTTCGGACTGGGGGGGGAGCATGGGGAGAACATGCAACCTCCACACAGGAATGCCCTCACCGAGTCTGGGACTCAAACCCAGAACCTTCTTGCTGTGAGGCGTACATGCTACCCACTATGCCTCCCTCAGAGAAATCAGTTATTTTTTTCAAGCTCATTATAAATTCAGGTGATTTTCCTGATATCTGAATCAAGGGCTTTTCCAGGAAACATGACAATTTTAATCTGAATCATTTCAGAGGCATTTCTGTGAGCAGTGAATACATCTAGTTATGCATTAATCTCAAATTTCCTGTCCCAACACACACACACACACACACACACACACACACACACACACACACACACACACACACACACACACACACGCACACAC
>JAOUQZ010000033.1:8064739-8076582 GCA_028564935.1 Neosilurus hyrtlii | reverse complement strand
ATATATATATATATATATATATATATGCAGATTCACACACACTTTGGTTTGTTTTATTGACTGAAATATAATACAGAATAGCTTTCCTGTCAGGAAGCCAGTTTGTCACTGGGACTAAAAGATACATTATAAGAAACGAGTTAATTGAAATAAATGCAAGCACAAGCATATGTTGTTTTCCCCCACTATATTAGCAGTATTAATTTTTTTTTAAATAACCTTTATTATTATTTTTTTTTAAATGTGGAGTTTTTCTTTAACTACAAGCTTGAAAATGTAATTAAGTCAGTCATGATTACTGAATCACAGACCAGTTTGAACTGATGTGTAAGTCTATGCTCTTTAAGAGATGATATTAGGTGTGATGTCTGGTGACAGTAATCTTCTGTGCAATTTATTTGCTAAAATCTAGGTATGGTATCAATACTGACATGTTTTTGAATTGGAGTATAAACCTGCCTAAAACTATTTACAAGCATAATAATAAAATCACAACTACATGTCGAGAAACTAGTTAAGTAACCATGATTGCTTCTTGGTGAGATTTCACATTCTTTTTCCTTTTGGTGTCCATGGTGACAGAAGAGCAGCCTGACCGTGTGTGTTTGCCTCCCTATGAATTTCAGATAAGAGGGAATTGGAAATGGACTGAGGTGATTTTTAATATGCAAACCGAGGGCTATTCCCCTCATAATTTAATAGAGCAAACAGAGCTGAGCGGTGCAGGTGACAGCTGTAAATGACATGGCCAGGGCAAAAAATTATCAGCGGCTTTACAATCTGTTTGCACTTGCAAAACAAACAGAGAGTGTGACGTCTCCTGTGAAAGAAAGGAAAGAGGAACGAAAAGGAGAAGTATGCAAGGTGATTGAGAGAGATGTCGAGAAGAGGTTCTTTCCCTTTTCTTTCCCCTTCTTTACCTGAGTGATTTTGGGGCAGTATGGTATGAAATGAAAATGGAGTAGAGAACTTAAAGGTGGTCATTTCATGGAAACTGCCTGTCACTTCTACATTCACTAGATTTTTTCCCTGTTTATATTGTATAATATAATATTGTATAATATAATAAAATATAATATAAACATTTGTAAATATGTAGCTGATTCTGTATAATATGGCAGCTGCACAATGCATAAAATAAACACAAATACAACACAAAACCTGTAACACAACCATCGGCTTTCAGTGCCTATAGATATGGCATGGCTGTTGATGCCAGAAAGCTGTTTGTAAGCATTTAAAAACTTTTAGGATTTTCATACACAATACAGTATCTACAGTTTACACCAGATGCAGCTGGTGGTTATTAAATTAGGGGAATTTGTCATAGGAAATACACATTTTATGTCAAAAGCAGTTACGCTGTTATCGGAAGAAGGTATTGATGGCTAGCTAGTTAATTTCAGAAATAAATGCAAATATACCTTTATACTTTATATGCTACAATTTCTCTGTAATATTTACATATCATATCACCTCTGCAGGTTCTAATGCTGAAATTGAGTGTTTTCCTTTCTCCAAACATAACACTTCCTATTCAAACCAAAAAGTTCTATTTTGGTCCCATCTGTCCACAAGATATTTTTTCAATAGCCTTCTGGTTTGTCCATGTGATCTTTAGTAAACTGCAGACAAGCAGCAATGTTCCTTTTGGAGAGTAGTGGCTTTCTCCTTGCAACCCTGCCAAGCACACCATTGTTGTTCAGTATTCTTCTGATGATAAACTCATGAACATTAGCCAATGCGAGAGGCCTTCAGTTATTTAGAAGTTCCCCTGGGGTCCTTTGTGACCTTGCTCACTATTACACGCCTTTCTCTTGAAGTGATCTTAGTTGATCGTCCACTCCTGGAGAGGGTAACAATGATCTTGAATTTCCTCCATTTCTACACAATCTGTCTTACTGTGGATTGGTGGATTGGTTTTGTAAACTTTTCTAGCCTGATGAGCATCAACAACCCTTTTTCTGAGGTCCTCAAAAATCTCCTTTGTCGTTGCCATGATACACTTCCACAAACATGTGTTGACACTTTGATAGATCCGTAGTCTTTAAATTAAACAGGGTGACCACTCACACCTGATTGTCATCCCACTGATTGTAAACACCTGACTCTAATTTCACCTTCAAAGTACCTGCTAATCCTAGAGGTTCACATACTTTTTCCACTCACAGATATGTAACACTGGATCATGTTCCTCAATAAATAAATGACCAATAAAATATTTTTGTCTCATTTATTTAACTGGGTTCTCTTTATGTACTTAAAAATCCCACAAAACCACAAAAAATCAAAACATTTCTAATCTTTGAGCTGTTTTCTAGCCCTACACCACCTTGAAAAACATAAGCGTCATATGGTGGCTATCTTGGAAAATGGCCACCATATTGGAATTTCACTTTCTATCACTTTTTTCTTAAAGTCTACCCAACAGTGAGTATTTCTGCCAAATTTCATGCTTGTATCATCAAATGAATCCCTCCTCTTTTATAGAAGTTTTGTTGAATCTGTTTTTATGTTCTGTATCATTGCTTGGTATGGAAACCTGACCCTGGCTAATAAAAAAAGGCTTGGTAACCTGGTTAAAGTGGCCAGTAAGGTTATAGGGAGGAGTCAAACCCAACTCTCTGACCTGTACAGTAGACAAGTGCTCAGGAAGGCTTCCTTGATTTTGGAGTGTGCTCCAAAATGAATTTGTATTGTTGCCCTCAGGCCGTAGGTACCAGGCGTCTGCTCTTCGGACTAAGAGAATTAAGGCCTCTTTTGTCCCCGTTGCCATTCAGGTGTTGAATAGCATGAAAATCATCTGTTCGGGCACCTAGTACTTGCACTTGTATTCCATGCCACTTATTTATTTACTCATTTATTATTTACCTAATTAGAATTCATTTTAAATTATATTTTATTCTTATTATTGGTTCTTTTAATCTGCCATGTGATATGTGATATGTGATATGTAACAATGGGACATTGTGTGTAAATATGTGTACTGTGTTGTATGTTTTGATGGAAGCATGTATTTTCCTAGCTTCAAAATCATTTTTCCGCCTTGGGACAATAAATATATTTTAACTTTGACTTTGTTTATTCAAAGATCTACCAGTTATCACAAGAAGAAGCTGTGCATCGAGGCAAGACTAATGAAAAGTACATTGTTTGGTAAACATTTTATTTCTGCACAAAACACGACTGCTCACACTACATTTACTCACAATGAAGCTGAGCATCCAAAACGAACAACCACGACATTCCAAAAGCCGATTGACCAATGAATGTTTACCATCCCCTAATTAAAACAGCGAGTACACACATAAACTGCATAAACAGTATAAAATAAAAAAAACAAAAAAACAAAACAACAACAATAAAAAAAAAACACATGGACTCTAATAGATGTCTCTTAACTTTCAGGGGTTTCAGATGAGATTTTCCTGCATGTTGTAACCGTTTACCAAAAAACAGTTTGAGGTTAATGAGAGAACAATGCACTATTTCTGTGAGATACATGATTATTCACTATAATATTAAATTGCACCGAAATGAATAATAAGAACACGGCAGTGAACATTTAAGTGCTGCATTTTAATGAAATGTCATGAGATCTCAGAATCCTGAGTGGATAAGCTTCCTCAGGAGAGGCCATTTTGAAAGGGAATGGGACCAGTAAAGAACTCATAAGGGCTGCAAATTTAGCCTTAATGGACACTGGTGCAGTCAGTTCATCTCATTTTTTTTTTAAACACAAAAGATCCCAGTTTACTCATGCATCAATGCATGCAAAACACTAGACCAAGAGTCAATGCACTAAAAATGCCAATATTTTGAAGCATGGTATGTTGCTCAAAACAAAAATCAATCATACTTATTTTATAGTTTAACTGAGTTAAATATTTGTTTTTGATCCAAAATTTGGGGTTAACCTACTGTATTAGTTCCTATTATTATTATTATTATTATTATTATTATTAGGCTATTATTATGTAGCCACAGCAATGGTAGTAGTAGTGTTAGTAGTACACGTGTGTGTGTGTGTGTTTGTGTGCACATGTGTGGTGTTGAATTCGGGTGCTTGATTAAACAAAAGGCTGCTTTTTCATATCAGCTTTACACACACAGCCTGTGCAAACAGTAGCCTATGTGTTTTTGTATCTCGAGGGTCAGCTGATGATTAAAGCTGAACAAAGCGGTTCATCACACACAATGATAAAAAAGCTGAAAGGACGGACTTACACAAAACCAAGCAATTACAGTTTGTAAACAAATGTTTTTTCGCTATTTGTTGATCTCAGACACGCTTATCACGAATGGGGTTATTTTATCTTGACAAGTGAAGTAAAGAGGGTCAGCAGTCAAAATGCAAAACTGCATAAAAAGGGCAACATTTCTGACAATCTAGTCCATAAGATTATTTCTGTGAAGCGAGCACAGTAAGCACTAATTGTGCTTTCCCGCCTGACTCGATTTATGTAATAGCGCATGCGCGGCATGATTATAGGAAGGTTGAACTGTTGACAGAGGCACTTTGGTTGGGCTTGGAGGCCTTCCCAGAATTCCACGGGTGACTCGATTCATGTGGTAGCGCATGCGCATCCAAACCAAGTAAAGAATAAGATAAAGTCTCTTCTATCTATCTATCTATCTATCTATCTATCTATATTCATTATCATTTTCTGAATTTTTTTCAAATTAGGGTTGCAGGGAGGCTGGTGCCCATCTCAGCCAACAGCTCGCCAGGCCATCGCAGGGCAAACACATGTTGACGGCTATCCAGCCTACTCTTGAAGAAAATCAACAATGGTTCTTTTACATGCGTCTCACCACAGACAGTGAGAGACATGGCCGGTCTTTGACAACCCAGTTAGGTGCACTGCGGGTATATATATATATATATACACACACATACACACACACACACACACACACAAACACATACACACACACACATAGATATATACACACATACACACACACACACATATATATACACACACATGCACACACAAATATACACCCAGATATCTAGTAAAATTAGAGTGCTACTTCTGAATGCAACCATTTATGGATTTAGTGTATTAAAACTAAGTTTTAAAACTGAAAAATAAAAACAGATAAAGTGAGATATATTTATTTATATTATAGGCCTAGTGCTTAATAAATTATTGGTTCTCCTGTCATGATCGAGAGAAATGTTTTTGACATTGGTTCATATCCATTAGGAAGACAACAATCCCAAACACTCATGTAAATTGTGTAGAGAACAGGAAATAGCAATCTGGAACAGTGGAAAGGACGGACTGGCCAAGAGTCAAGATTTGAATCCATTTGGAGCCCATATTCTTACATGGTAAATGGGTTACCATGGAAACATGAAGACACTCTAAACTGCAGAAATCACAAAATATCTCAATAGTTACAAAACATCTACACTGTAGTAGCTGGCAAGTAACAAGTCACCCTGGACACACCTGGGTTATAAAAAGACATTTATCCAGGCGTGTCGCCAGTTTTTATTTTTTAGTGCTGTGGCTCCACCTGCTGTTCAGAAGGTGTAAATCATTTGTACCTTGTACTTTGTACCTTGGTGAGGTCATCACCCATTGGGTCTGCCTGCTCACAAGGCAGGCGGCGTACAGCAGACTGCAGGAGATCTAGGGCTAGCCTCGCTCTGGCCTCCAGGTCGACATCTTCCCCCAAGAAGAACTTCTGATCATCACCCAGGACCTTCTCAACGATTTGCCTAGGACGCCACAATACTCATGAGCAGGTGAAACCAAATCATTTGTATATAACTTGATGGGGAAAAGAGTGCAAGGAAAGTGGTTAATTAGTAGCTGACTATGTGATGTGTACTTGTATAAATCTTTGTTTTAGAATTATCTGGGTAATTCAATAATTAGCTTCTATAGGGACACGTACAGTAACACTCAAAAAGGTTTGGACAAGTTCACTCATATTTATGCAATTATTTTTCAAATACACACCGTATTTCAAATGAGGTTTTAATAAAAAAAAAAGGATTATTTGAAAAATGTATTATAGTATGAATTTATATTCCCCTGGTTCATTTCCATAGATGCTACCCAGCTGGAGTAAGTGAAACATCCATAGAGCTGTTAGGCTTGTAAAATTTTGAGCTTCAAGGGTACTATTTCTGCTAAAATCCCCACTCCCCAGTAAGATATACTTAAACGTGTCCAAAAATATTGTATGAAAAAGTATCAAGCATCAATTTTGCATCTTGTTTCAGGATTGCAGTGGAGCCAGAGACATTCACACAAACACTGGACGAAAGAATTTACATCACACTGGATGCAAGTCCATAGGGCACGATACAAACCTATGGGTAATTTAGCACAGCAAAGAAGAACCACCAAGTATAACAGTCCAGAAGAACTGTGAACAATAACTTACCAGGCAATTTCTTTATAACTCTCAGCAAATTGTACCTCAAAATATTGCTTCCCCCCTCCCTGTAATTTTGAATAATGTATTACTCTTTATAGTTTGTTTGTTTATGTAGAAAATTTTAAGTTCATTATTTTTGATATAGCAGTTCTTTGCCTAAGACTAATGCACAGCACTATTGCTGTTAAAAACACTCACAGACCTGAAAGCAATGCTACCCATTGTGTCATCTGCTGGAACAAATTAGCAGAAGACTAAAACTACCAACAGCAGGAATGTTCTGATGGCATTGCAAGATTATTCCATTCTTTAAATAGTGTAGGTATGAAATGTGTATTTAAGATGTTCACATTACAAATGAAAAGTGATACTCAATATATCCTTGTCAAAGATTTCTTCTTTCAGAATTTTAAACATTATATAAAGAATTTGTAGTTAGTTGTAGTGAGTGCAGACTGAATAAAAGCTAGAATAATCAAACCAAGTTATGTCATAAATCATACATCTTATACTTGTACAATGAATGGATTGACAACTACCAAGGTTCTTAATGACTTTAGGTTGCAGAAATGGAGGCGAACAATGTTTCTGTGCATCCAGGCTTTTGTGCGCTTATAATTTTGCATTTTTCACATTCCCACTGCTCAATCTATCTAAACACCAATGTAGTTCTCATCAACACATCAGTAGGCAAAGATGCAGGTGCATTTTTAGTATTAAAACTGAATAATCTGGCAGAGAATTTCACAGAGCGAAACAGGGATCAAGGCCTGAAAATGGGTACAGTTTTGAGTAATCAGCTCAATAAATTGGTAAACAAATGTTCCCTACAGTCACACAAACCCTCCATGAAGCTGAAAAAAAATAAAGTACACACCACCCTCTGCTGGCCATATTGTGATATGACATGCCAAACTCACAATGCTAAAGAATCCTTTAACCAAAAAAATATTCCTGGATCCAGAATTCAATGCAAATCATCTCCAAAATATAATGGGGGTGTTTCTTGACCAAAGCCCAATTCTGGTAGAAAACTTTATGAAAATCTGCACATAACTATTTGTGTATCAGCAAGCAAGTCAGATTAATAAGAACTAAGGGTTGTTTCACAATATAAGTGTGTGTGCTTAATCTCTTCTGGGATGTGTGTACAATTAGAGGAAGTTGTGTGTAATCGGTATGAAAGCCAATTGGATCATTTGAGTCTGCATCAGCCGTCGTTACAGTCTGGAAATGAGGTCTGTGATGGACTTTAATGTGAATGTGACAGTAGTAGTAAAAGTAACCAATATGTTTATGAATTACTGTCTATACTGGCTATAAAAAGGATCAGAATGGGCCTTGAGTGCAACTTGTGGAACAACAATCGGATTCTTTTAGTCTCTGAAGAACATTCGTTGACACTATCAAAGTTATGCTGCTGTGCCGTATGTGTAGTGGATGACTGGAGCTTTCTATGTGGGGTACGCAGTGCCATAGATTGGTGATCTGTTCAGGGTGTACCCTGCCTCTTGCTGAAGTTAGTTAAGATTGGCTTCTGCTTCCCCCACAACCCTGTTGGAAAAGGGATATAAATAATGGATGGATGGATGGATGGATGGATAGAGAACATGGGTAAAAGCCAAAAATTTATATTGCACAGATTTGCTTGAGCTGTTAGAAGATATGATGAAGGGCACCTGTTGAATGTTGACATACTCTTTGCCCTTCTTTAGAATATGTTAGACAATAATAGCTGAATTAATGGGAAAATTTAGGTTACATAGTGTTTTCCCACTGTGTTTTGTGAAATGTGCTTAAATTTTGAAAAACATTCAGATGTAAACATGTATTCTGACTGACTGCCAGCTACTGGAAAGGAAAGCTCATCTGCAGGAGCAGGGCAAAAGGGCTCGAAAGAGCATGTGGGTGGCCACCAGTGAAGCCGTGTCTACCGCTGAAATGGCTTTCCATGCTGTGGCTTTGTGCACTGGACAGTGTGGGAAAGTGCCAGAGACTGCTGCACATGTGTGATGAAAAGCACCACAGTGAATGCTCAGTCAGCACAATGTTTTAAGCCCATTTCAGTGGGATGTTTGGACAGGTTTCTCAATCAAGGATAGACATGTAACCTCTCTTAACTCTGCTTGCTTAGTTATAAGCAATACACACGGGAAAACATCACTCAGCTCAAGCCATGACCAGAGTTGATCTACCTGTTTTTTTTTTTTTTGTTTGTTTTTTTAACTGGATCTGCTACTGTGCTGTCTGGGGACATCAGGGAAAAATTTCATTCATGTTTTCAAGCTATGGCCTGGTATCTGGTGTCCTGGCATCAAGGATCATATAGGAAGGGGGGGGGTTATTGTTTTTAATTGTTATATGTATTACTTTTTAGAGTAATTAAGTAATTCTCTCAAATGTGCTGCAGGATGACCTTAAAGCAGCAGAAACAGTACCATGCAGAGCAAAACAATGAACTGCACCACAATTATCTCTGTTCCTGCACCTCTGTTAAAAAAAACCCCAAGCACAAAACTGCATAACTTAATGCATTTTGACAAAGTCAGAACTGTTTTGTAATGTGCTCTGATCAGTAGAAACAATAAAAAAAAAGTGTCTGGTCATTATTCAGC
Organism: Neosilurus hyrtlii; assembly: GCA_028564935.1. Classification (NCBI taxonomy): domain Eukaryota; kingdom Metazoa; phylum Chordata; class Actinopteri; order Siluriformes; family Plotosidae; genus Neosilurus; species Neosilurus hyrtlii. The sequence continues at coordinate 8,067,565 of JAOUQZ010000033.1, read as the reverse complement.
TTGTCATGTTTACAGAAAATGACAGCATAGTGGTGCAGTGGTCAGCGCATCCACCTCTCAGCAAGAGGGTCCTGGGTTGGAGTCCCAGGCCCAGCAAGGGCGTTTCTGTGTGGAGATCACATTCTCCTGCCAAGCTTGTGTGGGTTCCTTCCGGGTACTCCAGACTCTTCCCACAGTCCAAATACATGCACATGCTAATTGGCTGTTTTTAATTGTCCCTGGGTGTAAATGGTTGCATGTGTTTTCACCCTGCAATGGACTGGCAAGCTGTCCATGCTGTACCCAGCCTTCGCCCAGAGAAAGGCACCAGTCTCCCTGCGACCTTAGTAGGATAAAGCAGTTCGGCAAATGAATGTTCATGGACACAAATACACCAGTCTTTTCCGCTGCTTCAGGGTTACCTCTCTGATTAATGCCCTCGTTGCCCAGTCTGTAAGTTTCGGTGGGTGGCCCTCTCTAAACAGTTTTATAACCCAACCACTCCTCAACTTTGTGCCTGAGCTGTTTGCAGAGCTCATTGTTCTTTATGGTGTCACTTGTTTGGTGGTGCCTCTTGATTAGTGGTGTTGCAGATCCTGGGGCCTTTCAGAACAGGTATATACACACACACACACACACACACATACACCCACACATACACCCGTAATATAACATATTTACATAAAATCCATCTTGATTACAGATTGTAAGGTGACAAATCAAGGAAAATGCCAAGAGGGTGAACACTTTTGACGCCGTGTTTACTAAAGGGTTTAACACACAGGACTGAGTTTTCCATTATAAGGTTTGTCAAAAACAGTAAACAATGTAAACTGTAAATGAAGCAAATAAAGTTTCTATTATATGTAACTAATTTCATACTTGTGTCTCAGGTAATATAATAAACATTAAAAACAAATCGAGATGAGTTTCTCATAGGAAAAAAGAAGTCATTGCTGTTGAAATCCCAAGAATCAATTCTTTTTCAATTTACCATCTGCTAGCTTATGACCCGAGACATTGTTTAGTTTTCTTGGCTTCCTGCATTCACACTGAGTTTTCTGGAAAAGTGAACCAGTGCCAGTGTGGTTTAGGCATCCCGTGTCCCTGAGGTCAGACCACCACTGTCCGAGAGATGGGCCGTGACCTCCGACACGTTACAGCCACATGAGTATCCAATCTGTGTTAAAACCCCCCACCTATTAAAAGGAGCAGCATTTATACTGATATAGCACCACAGTCATACCTACTGGGTGTAAACGAACGCTTTTCACTAGATCTATTTGGATTCATTTTGCAAACGCATGCCAGGCACAGGGGAAATAAAAGTAATAAAATTTTCATCATATTTGTGTCTAGCCTCAGTTCAAACAGTTTTCCAGGTAGTTATGAAAAGTAATAAATGAGAATGGAAAAGATTATGCAAATGGCTGCCACCTGCTTGCCCTCACCGAGGCAGTCCCACAGAGCTAGTGTAAATCATTACTGTAGGCAGGTTGGAGAGGAATATGTTTATATCATCGCTACAGAGCATGCAGCTTTCATTCAACTGCCAGCATGCACCAGGCTCACTAAATCACAGTGCCATGAAATAACACACACCATATATTACCGTTTATTGATTTCAAATCCATATTTATATGTATGAGTCATTCTGCAGACATGACGCAAAACACATTTTTTTCAATGCATAAATGTGCACACTTTTAAACATTAAACTAAGCACTTGCAGATATTTATTTGAATGATTTGAACAATAAAGTAATACAGAAGATCCCTCCTCCATCCAAACCCCGGAATTACATTGAAGAATAAAACATCTCAGTTTCAGATTTTAAAGTATGTTTTTTTTTTTTCATTTTTAAATCTGTAGTACATTCCTATAGCCATGTTCACATGTCCAAGCCTCCACGCAAGTCCATCCTGACTGCATGTAAAGTAGATATCCTTCAGTATTTTGAAATAAGTGATTAAAGGCATTCTGAATGCACAAGCTAAGGGAACATACACAGGATCACCAAGCCTGGGAAGAAAATGATTTAGAAATAAAGCTGTAAAATGTATTTATATATAAGTGTTCATGTCCGTAGCTGTGGAATCCCAAAATAAGTTGTCATTACAGAATCAAAATGTTTGTTTGCTACAGAGGAATTTTACAGGAATCATTAGCACATTGTCAATAGCTAATTTATAGCCTTGGGTTCAATGCCCCATTTGCCCCCTAGTGGAAGAAGCGAGACTAGCACTTCTTTCCTGAAACCCCTTTGTTGGGTTTAATTTATATTACAGATGGCAGGGTGTTTGATACCCCACATGTAGAGTATAGTATAGAGTAAATTACTTATTATCCCACTTTCTGATGTCCATCAAACTGTTTCCTCTCAACGTTTCATTCTTATTTCTTCACAGTGAGTTTTCCTTTCCTATGTCAGGATGGTCATCATATCCACATCTGGACTGGTATTGTCACATGCACTAGACTGTATCCCTCTTGAACACGCACAGATTTTTAACTTCATTTTTTTTTTTTTTTTTTTGCATTCACTTAGTCCTTCATCAAGACAGCCCTGGGTACATCATGTCTGACAATTATGTATCTTTGTGTGACCAAATTCTGATTGTGTGATAACCTGCTTGGTCTAATGAACAGTTTTGATTCTGGCACTTTTAAAACTCAAACGTTGAACAGATTTATCCTACTAGGGTTGTGTGGAGGCTGGAGTCTAGCTCTCAGCTGACTCTGGGCGAAGGTGGGTATACTCAACAGCTTGCCAGTCCACACACACACACACACACACACACACACACACACACACACACACACACACACACACACACACACACACA
>JAOUQZ010000033.1:8014326-8036497 GCA_028564935.1 Neosilurus hyrtlii | reverse complement strand
ATCAGTGTCTTCACATAGATGAGTATCATTAATCATTATTGATAATGTATAACTAAAGGCAAACTGAGCAAATGTGTCATTTCAGGAGAGCCGATTAATCTGGTAGCCCTTCGAATGACTCAGTACCCATGAAGTAGCTCTCAGTTTCAAAAAGGTTGGTGACCCCTGATCTAGACATTAGGTTAATTTAAGAAAGCTATTACAGGGGAGAATTTTTTAATTTTAGTTCAGACATAAATTAACAATGGATGTTGAATTTTCTTACATTCTTACAGCATAGCCAACCATCAAGACACCCATAACCCCCCCAAAATAAATAAACAAATAAATAAATAAATAACACCACACCACCACAGACACAAGAAGTGCATTAAAATGATTCAGATATTTAAATTTAGATTGTTTTATTGTATGAAGTCACTACAGACACGGCATGTCAGTGCAGTAGTTAGCACCGTCACCTCATGGCAAGAAGTATCTGGGTTCAAACCTCGTGGCCAGCTGGGGCCGAGTTTGCATTTCTCCCAAAACCTGCAGGTTTCTTCTCGATGCTCCAATTTCTACCTATAGTCCAGAGGACATATATGTTAGGTCAAACTAGAATAACTAGAGGTGTGAATGCAAGTGTGTATGGTTATTCGCCACTGTATTACTCCTGTGATAGATTTGCAGATTGACAGGCTGTGCCTCTGGCCCAAAGTCAGGTGGGATTATTTGGAATTTAAAAAAAACAGTGATATGATCTTGTACGATGCCTAAAAAGATCATTCAAATCAATAGAAAGCACACAAAACGATAAATCCAACAACATGGCTGTAGACAAAACTAAATAAATAACTGAAGAATGAAAAGAAAAACATACAACATGTATATTTATATTTGATGGACATTTAAGGATTAGTCTCTTTTTGTTAATTCACAGATCAGAGAATGAGGGAGCAGAATGGAAACAATGATAATGCTGTCCCACATTTTAAATGCTAAACCCAAACAGAGGTGCATTGAATGATTTATTTGGATAGTGTCTTCATATATAGCAACCATGAAGTGCCCATTCAAGCTATATATATCATTCAGAGCCTGAGTTTTATCCTCAGTGTGGTTGAGACGGGTTTGCATGTGCTTGCTTGTCTGCTGGCACTACAAGCATCAGAAGCACAGTGGGTCGCAGGGGCATTTACAGCGAACATCTGCAGCCATTTAAAACTGTCATAAGCTGCAGCTCAGAGATCACTGGAGCTTGAGGAACGTGTACAAAGTCTGCTGAAGACACAAGTGTGATTACCCTGCTTCACTTTGATCTGTGCACGTGTGTCTCACTGTTGTTCAGTTGTATCCTGTGATGTATTTTGCACTGTTCGCACAAATAAGTTTGGATTTGGAGGTAATAAAATCACAGTTCTAACATAGTGACATAGGCAGGAATTCACATCCGTTGCTCAGAGAATCATATCTGTACAATTAAACTGATAAGTGTAACATGCTTGTATTTTAATTGTATTTCCGGTAATTGTACAAGGACATCATGTATCAATCACAGGCTCGTCTACACAGAAGAGGGTTGATATCAATTTCCTTTGAGTTTGTCTAACTGCCCTTAGAAGCAGCATGAATGGTAGTTTAGAAATATGTTGTGGCTGACTTTAGCCTTCTCAGAGGAAGTTTTGTGATCATCTTTATCCATCTCAAAGGTTAGATGATATACAATAGTGGTGACATGACTAGTGGGTGGAAAGTGGCATATAACCAAATATAGGGAAAGGAATGAGTGGAAAAATACCAAATAATTTTAAATTACTTAAACTGTAAATTATTTAAAGGGCACAAGATACCAATCAATCTGGGAATATAACATTCATTGGCACAGGAAAAATAAATTCTACTAAAAAGGTTTATAATGCGCTATGCTTGGAAACCTACTTAGTAGTCACCTACTTAGTCAGCTAATAACTTAAGTAGAAAGAAGAAAGAATTGAAGAAAGGCCAATCTTGCTACTTAACATACTTAACTGGAAGCCAAATAGAATGTTATTTAAAAATATATATAAAATTTAAAAACCCACATAACACTGAGGAATATGTTTCAAGGTTGAGGGTAAATACTGATTAACTATATTAATCAATTCTTATGACCTTATGAGCATTTTTGCACAAAACATTAAGTTACATGTATATAATCATCTGGCTGTGTTATATTAATAAACACAATTTAGTTCTTATTTACCCACTGACCAGAAAAACATGAAAAAGACCACATAAGACTTAAATGGTTCTACTTAACAGCTTCTGCTTGTTATGGGGTGGAAGGTGCTTTAGCTAGGAGAAGCAATTAAATGCATGCGTTGACCCTTACAGGAACTAATATGCAGGAGTGAAATAAAGCTCTGCTCACGGCACAAGAGATAAAGGGGTATCAAACTAGCAATGTTGTGGATTTCAGCCCACCAAACTAACTCAACTCACATCATTAACCTCCAGGTGGGAAAATCAGGGAAGGTGCTTGGATGTATGGGCTGTAAAACTAATACATACATACACACACATACATGTATACATATATACATATACACACACACACAATACTGAACACCCTCAAACAGCTGCTTAGCCCGCTGGCCTGGAGATAGAATATTGATTTTACTTCATATTTGCCTCTTTTATTTTCTCAACTCTTCCCCCCCCCCCCAGCTTTTTCTTCTCTTTTTCCCCTCAGACAGAAGCCTGACATGGTGAATTTTCAGTTCCATGCAAAGTGCAGTGAATTCAGCTCATTTATAAAGACATGGACAGGTGCTATGCGTTTGCACTGATTGCGTGCCTGAGGTGTTTGCTCAGTAACCGTTGCCACTTCAGCACCCAGAGCTGGGCGTGGCTTACATGAGATGCAGCCCCCCAAAAAAAACAATAAAATAAAATAAAATAAAGTAAAATAAAACAAAACATTTAAAAATACAGCCCCCCATTACACAATGTTTACATTTGCAATTCAAGTAAATTATTATCCCTTTGGGTTTGAAAGCACATGCATCTGTACTTGCAGTGGTGACAAAATAAAACACCATCTGAATAGTGAACACAACAAGCAATAAAAGCCTACAGTATGGAAATAATATACAGAATAAGGAAAACTGTGAAAAATGGGCCACTGATTGACAAATCCTAAACTTTCCATTCCACCCTGTTCCATCATATGAGTACATTTTATGATTTATGTATAATTCATTATAGGATTTATGTGTGAGTAAATTTTATGATTTATGTAAACATTTCCTCTAATTTTACTACAGTACTAATAAAATAAAAACCATAAAAATCTTTATTAATCTTTACTTTGTGGCTAATCTGTTATCTGTGTGTAAAGATTAAATTTAAGTAACTTAAATTTCAGTGGAATTTCTTGGTTCGCATACGAAAAGAAGTAGGAAAGCTTTAAAAAGGCATAATACTGTTTCTGTATTAAAGCAATCAATTCCCATCAGAAAAAAGGCAGTTAGCTTTCACATGCCAAGAACAATCATTTATTTAAAGTACTAGAATGTTCTTATTCATAATATCTGAACTACCATTAGTCCAGAACTAATTTTGGTATCAGCCCATATCAGCCCACATTTCTTCTAAGCCCCCTTCTCCTACTTCCTTTCGGCTTTTTAGTAACACACTGTCTGTTCATGAGAACAATGCTATCGTATCAGAGGTTTGTCACTGCCACCCAGAAGGGCTGGCATGGGGCTGCAAGCGTCCTCCTCCACTGCACGTTATGAATGCACCAACATTAAGATAAAACTTCCTCACGCCAATCTACGCACAAGGCCCATTCACTCAGAACACATCTTATCTACAGTCACTTCAATCTCTCCTGGTTATTATCCCACACAATAGGTGGACGAGAGCTTACTTTCTGACAAAGAAGTTTTATCCTCTTTGTGTTTAAAATATTATACATCTTAACTAACATTCTAATCTTCCTTGGAAAATGACCTGGCCTGGTTGGAACCAGATATTTAAGGGATGATTCAGCATGTTTGTTGTACCCACATAGATCATTATCTATTCAAAGACGTTATGATATATATGAACAAATAGCTTACAAAATGTCTAACGCAACCAGTTTTCAATACCCCAGAATTGCCACACTTCTCAAAACACTTTTATTCCTTGAAATATGTCGTCTAGTTAATGCATCAGGGTGTGCACTACACAAACAAATGTTCATGTAATTAATGCAGAAAGCAAAATCTAACCAATTCCCATCCATTCTTCCATTTGCTGAACCACTTAATCTTACTAGGGTTGCCGGGAGGCTGGAGCCTGTCCCTGTCAACACTGGGTGAAGGAGGGGTACACCCTGAACAGCTTAACACACACATAACCCTTCGTACTCACACCTAGAGGCAATTTGGAACAACCAGTTAGCCTGATGTGCATGTCTTTGGACTGTGGGAGGAAACTGGAGAACCTGGAGGAAAGCACAGCGAGAACATGCAAACTCCACACAGAAATGCCCTCCCTGAGCCAGGGCCTCGAACCTACGGCCTTCTTTCAGTGGGGGCAAACCTGCTAACCACCACGCTACCGTGTTGCCTAATCTAAACAATTTTCCAAAAATTTACAGAAAGTAAGCCTTTGTGCCACTGCCAGCCCAGTTCTATCAGCCTTGCCTCCTGATTTCTTCACCATGATTGTTGCTGTGGTTGTTCCCATTTTTTCTCCTGAGCTTTCTATCACACTCTTAGTGGTTGCTGCTTGATCGCATATAAAAATATACTGCTGATTACCTCAGACACTTTTTTATTTCACATGCTGGCCTGTGATTGCTTGTGGGACTGTGAGACAAGTCAGAAATGAGCAGAGTGATGCCAATCATCAAGGTAAAGGCCACTCTGTGTTCTGCTTGGAGCAATCACGGTTATATAAATGTGACTAACATTCTAATATACTGTATGCTGTGTGTTTTAGCATTGCACTTTGGGGATACGTTGCATTATTTTCTGATGCTGTGCACAACAACAGCCTTCTGCCAATGAACAATTATGTGTTGAAGGTGAGATGGTTGTCGCTAAATAGCCCCGGAGATGGGAGTGAAGTTATATCCACCGCGCCTGAGTTGTATATTTGTTTTAATTTATATTAGTCGGGAACATAAAAAGCAAACTAAAAAAATGATTTACATTTTAATTAAATTCTTTTTACACATTTAACTATTACATAGGCAGGACAGGTGAGCTCAGTGCATTCTAAAAGTGTCTTTTTAATTTAGTATATACTACATGGAAACACAAAAAAGCTAAGTAAAATTGGTAAAGACAGTGATATAAAAATGATTTGTTTTGAAATGGTTTGATATAGTGTATTAATCCCATAAGAGAAATTTGGCTCTGCATTTAACCCACACACATTTTCCCTGCCAGCTTGGGAATTAAACTGGCCTATATGTAAAATGTACCACTATGCTATACTATGCTATATTGGAAAACCCTGGGGCAAACCCAACATGTAGAAATGCCAGCACTGTCAGCTGTTGTATTCTGACATTGATAATCATTAATCCTTAGTTATATTCCTCACTCATATTACTTTTATTATTTATCCTTATACTTGTTTATTTAAAATATGAACATACTAGTGGCCTATTATTTAAACTGTTATGATCCTGACCAGGTATCTAAGGGCTAAAGATAAATAAGGCTGCCCACCTTTTAGAGCCTATATTATCTGACTCTGGGTGAAGGCAGCGTACACTCTGAACAGCATGCATGACCATCGCAGGGCACACACAACCATTCACGTGCACACCAAGGGGCAATTTGGAACAGCCAAATCGCTTAATGTGCATTTATTTGGAGTGTGGGAAGAAACACAAATTACCTGCATGCATTGGGAGAACATACAAACTCTGCACAGAAACACCCTCGCCAGGCCCAGGACTCAAACCCAGGAGCCTCTTGCTGTGAGGCACACATGCTAAACACTACGCCAGTGTGACGTCATGTTGATATAGTGAGTAACATATTTCTTTTATGTGAAACATCAGTGGTTCTATATTTTATATAACATGTTAATTTGTCAAAGAGGTCTTAATTGCTAAAATAGAACTCTTTGGCACTGATCCAAAAGTACAGTCATAAAGTGTCATTTTTGAAAATGATCTTGCACATTACTAACAAATTTCCTGGGAAATAGTTAACCTTCAATGTCTCATCCTTTTCTCCACAAGGATTTCTCATAATGGACATATACGTGAGATTGGGAGATCAGTATACACTATCCTTTTTGACCTTTCTGACTCGGCATCTGAAGCTGTCGAGGTGATAATCCCCTGCACTGTTAAGACAGCCTGAGCTCCCAGGTATCAATAGACAAAAATAATTTGAGAGGATTTGTTTTAGGGCTTAAAGTGCAAGACTTTTATGGTTGATGTGAAAGGCAAGACTGGCTCACTCACACTCACTCGTTCCAACAACACAGTAATCTCAGGTTACAAAACTTACTAGGGGTGCTTTGCTGTTCAAATGCAAATAAGTATGATTTTTCACAGTGCACTATGAGAGATATGGAAATGAAATTAGAATAGGACTGTGTGTCATACTTTCTGGAGTTATTCAGTACAATGTGCAAGTCTGTACATGTTTACTGTATAAACTGGAGGCACACCAATCACACTTGGAAAAAGCTTACTAAACCTCATGATTGAAGCATACCTTTAAAAAAAAATTGTTGCAATTTGACCTTAAATGTATGGTTCAGCAAACATTAAATGTATACAGTTTAGGTTTTAATTTAACGGTTGTTTATAAGAATTGTCTGGTGTACTACCTTTTTAATATATCCCTAAAGTGGACATACAACAAATTAAATTAAAAAAACCTGTTATGTGATGGAAGAAATTCCTTAATACTAGTTTTGGAACCAGTACTAAAGGTCCCAGTCACTAACCAGGCATGAAATACAATCAATAAACATAAAATACAGTGTTATCTCTTGGCAATAAAATGAAATCAGCCACAAAGTCTTTCTGAAACCATTTGCTTACTCCTGTACACTCCTGTCTACAATCCATGCAACAGAAACTATGACATTAGTAAACATCGCCATCTTTTTTTATTTGCCCTGAAATCTTTTGCCTTTTTCTGTTTCCTAACGTTTAATGTCAGACTTTTCCACTTTATACTAATCAATGTTGTACTGCCATGTTTTCACACATGTGCAAGGTCATTCCACTGCTCATGTGGTCTTATTTATGTTATTGGTATTGTGAACAGATATAGAACCAAGACAAGATGTAAAATGGGTGAATAAGAGATACTTATTATTGACAATGAAATCTTTGTATTCAGCCAAAATGAATTGATAATGGGAGATAAAACATATAGACTATTCACTAGTAAATGGCTACCTATAATGATGTAAGTTTTTTATCCTGATAGGAGTGGTCTTTTACAAGATGACTGCATCCCCATCCATGAAGACTCACCCAATAGTTTGACAAGAATTAAAGTGATACACAGTCTATGGCCAACAGTATGTGGACATGTCACCATTACACCCATACAGTATTTTGGCCTACTGTTAACTTTTCCCAAAGTTGAAATCACACAGTTGTATATGACATCTTTGTATGCTGTGGCCTTACAGATTTTCGTCAGTGGAACTAACAGGACTAAACCTGTTCCAGCATGACACCGTTTCTGTGCACAAAGTCAACTCCGGTATAACATGATTTGCCAAAGTTGAACTAGAAGAACTTGAATGTCCTGCACGTAACCCTGACCAAAACAAAACTGATCACCTTTGGGATGAACTGGACCACCAAATGCTCACCAGACATTCCCAGCCATTATCACAGTGTTCTACTAGGGATTCTAGTTCCCCAGGAGTGACTATATTGTGAATTAAATCTTCAAAAAGCTCATATTGGTATGTTAGTCTGGTGTGCACAAAATTTGGCCATAAAGTAAAAGTCATACAATGTGCTATGGCCTTTGTAGTCACCACAAAAATACAATTAGGTGCATCATAACCCTTAAGTATTCTGAATCTGTTCTCTTACTGTAATGGTCATCTGGTTCAAATGTGCTTGCTGCTGGAGACATCAATGTGTAATTTGTTTCGGTTTGAGACAAGTATTTGCAGACAGGATTTTGAGTAGTGCAGTTGTTATTTTTGCTCATGGAGGTTGGTTGTACTTCCTGGCAGAAGTGGAACAAATAATGAAATTCTTTGCTCACCTTTTCTGCAGAAATAAGTCATCTAAATTCGTGGGGGTCGTTTATACCAAGCGGAGTGGCTCATCAGGCCGGAGCTTATTCTGGTTTCTGAGATAGATTCTTTTGTCACATTTATATAATGAGTAATGTTTATAAGTATAACTTCTTAAGCTGGTCTAATACATAAATGCATAATATGATTCACTAAAGAAAATAAAACCTTTGCCTTCAACCACACACTGATTTTATTCACTGATGGTAAGTTAATGCCTTTTACCAAGGAATTGCATAGTCAGGCTAACTAGAAATTGGTTTATTCCCAATTTTTTCAGATGTTACCTAGCATAATAACTCCAAAAACCTGGACTAGCTAAATGCTAATAGCTAGCTGTAAACAAACAGCTATCCAAAGTATATGTAGCAGCAGGTGGATTAAAGTGAGGGATGATATATTTGATTCTTGTTGTGACATTTGATGAATTTAGAGTTCCTCCTTGAAACAGTTTGATGATTAAAATCCTCACTTTATGACGGGAAATATATATTTATATAGAAACATGGAGATGTAAAATTGAGTTTGTTTTTTTTTAAAGCCACCTGTATTCGGTGAAAGAAAAACTCATGGAGTACATATAATTAAATCCAGGACTCAATTACCGTACAGTATTTCCTGGTGGATAACTTATATTCAGCCAACAACAGACGTACCTTATATCAATTTTCAGTCATTGAGAGTCTACCACATCTAACCACGACACTAACAATAATGGTAAAGCTGTTATTTACTGTACAGTACTGTGTATTGTAATGACTTTTCCCTAACATTTTACATTTTTAATATAATTAAGACTCATTTATATACTCCCATATGTATTCTGGATCTATTTGACTACTTTCATGGTCATCTGATTCAAATGTATCAGTTGTGAAGGACATCACTGATCTTATCCATCACTTATCCTCATAGCTCCAGTGCAACCCTAAAATCCAATGTTTCAACAAATCAAATTTAGTATATGCTGCACAGGAACAGTGAAATCTGATTGATTCAGTCTCGGGGTTATTTATTCAAAATATATATATTTTTTTTTAGATTAATAATTTATTTTTTTGGTTGGTAGAAAACACCAGCAGATTCTTGGTATTCTTCTACAAGCCAATTTATCCATCTATATGAAATAGGTTCAATTATTGTTCTTGGTTAGTTAGTTCGTACAATTTACAGCAAACTACTGCAGCCTTGAGCTGTTGAAACTACATGTTATTTTCTCACTATTTATGTTGGTATAAGCAATATCTGAATATTTTGTATCTTATTTGTGTTATTTGCTAATTATATTCCTTTTCTTCCCCTCCACCCAGAGAAGGATAGCTAGAAAATTGTTGCTTTCTCTGAAGGCTAGAGGCACAACACAGAAAGGAAAATAATTAATAAAAATCATACTTGATCCCCAATGATTTTGGTGTGAAAAAACTTTTGCAAATGTAGTTTTACAGTTCCTATAAAAATCAAAGTTATATATAAAAATATAATGTACTTGTTCACCTAAAGCTTTGTGGATATTGTATTCAATCTAGCATACTATTGAGTCATATCCACCTCACTTTCGAACAAAAAAAATTGTTTGGTAAAACAATTTATATGGTTATAGTTATGAGAAGTGAAAAAATTGTATGTATTTTATTTTTAATTGAATCATGTTGTATTTTTACTGTTTGCCTTTTATCATTACATCCATTTGCTCACAGGTTACCCAGCACTGAACACCTTCTCTGGGTGTCCAATGTCTTCATTCACATGCTCTTAAGGATGAAACCACTTCTCCCTATCATTCCAGGCCTGACACGCATACGTGTTTAAGACTAAATCAGCCTTCAGCTCAACACAGATGAAAAGGATAAGACACCCGGATAAATATCACTGCTTTCTGTGAAAAAAAAAAAGCTACAGTGTATTTTTGCAAGGATGCATGGAGATAAGCATGCAGCTTTTGCAAATGCACAGGTAAATAAAGAACTGCTGGTGCTAGCCGACACTGATCTTACTATTGATTACAACACAAATGTTTTGGCAAACCTGCTCAGCAAAGGATTTGGGAATGCTGATGCCTGCAAAGCTAATTGAGCTAGTTTTGGTGTTCATGATAATTGTCCACAGTCCTTTTCTTAGACTCCGCTGGGAAAGTAGAGTGTGTGCTTTGTCAGCAGCAGACTGGTGTGTGTAACAGCCGTGGATCTGGCGATCTTGTCCTGGGGGGCCAAGATTTCACAAACTGCTTTGAGCTATCGCTCTTTTCCATCAGCACTGCTATTCTGAAACGTAGAAGGGGCAAGGCAAGACATCACTCTGCCCCCCCCCCCCACCCCCGCAACTCCCACACACACACACACACACACACACACACACACACACACACACACACACACATACACACACATGCACAAACAGGTTTATTTGTAACACCGTGTATACAGTAGTCTTAGAAATGTATGTTTTAGCAGAGAAGACACCGACAAGTTTGTGTGTGTGTGTGTGTGTGTGTGTGTGTGTGTGTGTGTGTGTGTGTGTGTGCTGCCTGGCTTGTCAATTCTCTGTGTTGACTTTTGCATTGTTGCTGTTCTTGTATGGTGTCTGAGCCACTTCATGGCTGCTTAAACCCTAACATTACAGTATGTCTGTGTTCACGTCATGGTTGTATAATGTAGTTTGGTGGTGTTGCTTGTCATGTAGGTTCTTGTTGGAGGTGAGCCGTTTGTGTGTGGAATGGCGTTGTTTGCCAATAAGTAGATCCGAGGCAAGCCAAAGAGAATTAGAGCTAAACCTTGTAAAAATTTTTGAAGCCTCTTCTTGTGTTTCTAACACACTTCCCTACTACTAAAAAAAGAAACACACATACTTTTGCACACAACCCCAAAAATGTTTCCTCTACTACTTTTGATGACTACTGTTAAAAGTTGTATTGGAGCAATTTTGCTGCAACACTTTGTTTAATCTACACACAAATCAAATGAACCTGGGTTATTTTGTTGAACAAACACACAGACACCCACACACATACACAACCTGGGTGGTGCTCTAAAACTATTCTATATTGGCCACCTGAGTCGAGCATTTTGCCAGAGAACTAGCAGCACGAGATGGAATTTCAGATTGCCGTCAGGCCCTGAACTCTCTCGCAGCTCTGGATGACGACAATCAGTCAGCAACACGCAACTATTCAATAAAAGATGTTATCGACTGGCAACGGCATTTGCACATTTCTTTCAGCGGCATTCACCACGGCAAGATCAATGACCCGACTGTCTGAGTCCTTTCAGCCTCCTCACTTTTTCTGCTCTTTCTTTCTGCACACGACAGGGAAGAGCCAAGTGAACAAAGGAACGTGAGACTTCCTGATGTCACTGTGGAGGAAAAACGAGTCTGACTTGGTCGTGATGGCAGCTCCTGAGCATCTGAAACAGCTGCTGAGGTAGTCAAACCTTTGCAAAAAGGTCAACAAGAAGGCAATATGGAGGATAAGGAGAAAGCTCTTCTGAGGTCGTGACTGACTTGTTGAGTTGGCTATCATGGAAAAAATCTTTTGTATTTATATGTAAATAAAGCAAACTTCCCTCTCGCTGAGTTGTTTGCTGACACCAACTTGTTTTGACATTGCTTCGTCCTATAAAATAATCCTTACGATGATCGCTGTGTAACATTTTCAAACCACAGTGTAGGCTGTAATTTCATCCACAAACTTTTGACTGCATGTGCAAGCAAATACTCTGTTAATGATATGGAATAAATGTAAATTCCAGCCTAAACAATTCTCTTCTTTTCATGTTATACAAAAGGTTAAGAAGTCCACCTTAAGCTCCTGATTAAAGTCAAAAATGCCTTTTGGTTATATTTTACTAATAAAATATATACCTGTACAGTGTCTTTACTTTGAGCAGCATGTAGAGGGATGGTTTTGTAATAACAAAATGTTACAGCACTTGCTTTATGGTTTTCTTAGCAGAGCAACTAAACAGGTATAATAACTACCAGTACTTAATCACTAAAGCCAATTTCTGCTACAACAGGGTACACCATCCTGCTACAGATATCAATCTGTCCAGTCCTGCTATGTCTGTTTGCAAGCACAAAGTTGACGTCTACCCACGATCCTGTTGTTATATGCTTTCATTATTTCAACTCCTGAATATCACTATAAGTAGAAAAGTTAAAGGACACACACACACACACACACACACACACACACACACACACACACACACACACAAACACAACACAGGCACTTTGTTATAGCCATTTTGTATGAACCAGTAGCCCTGAATTACTACTGGTCCGTACAAATTGCAACTGGTCCTTTAGTGTACATGTGTTTTCAGGGGCAAAAAATGCATGAAAAATAGCACAAGTTGTCTGACAATGTACTTTATTCCAAGACATATAAAATTTGGCATCATTGTTAGTGTTAGCCACTATAAACAAACGTATAAAATAGTGAAATATGGACACAACCTTTAACGAAATTAGCATATACGCTATGCTACAGGCAACCCCATTTGTTCAGATTGAGTGTTACAACAGACTGACTTTTCATCATTTTAAAGCAAGCTGAGAAAATTTTACACCAAATTTTAGAGCAATTTTTGACTTTCTGTTCAGGCTTGTTGGGAGCTTCTGAATGTGGCAGTGTTACTGTTGACACCTGTAGCAGTGCTGGCTACATGAGCGCTGTCAAACCTGCAGCCATTTCATACTGATTTCAATCTTCTGTTAAATGGTCTCTACAAGTAACGGAATGAATGCTGGGCTCTTTCCAGTCTGCCAGTGTTCGTTTAACTTGTTTAATTCACATAATTTTTCCAGATCAGTCGTTCGGGTTAGGGAAAACACCTAAAAAAATCAACCACATGGTTCACATGTGGAGGAAGGAAAGGTGCATCTCACTCCTCCACTCCTCCTGCTGGTTCGGGAATCAAACCAGCAACCTTTCAGTCCCAAAGCTGCTTCGCTAACCATTAGACTACAGCTGCCCTTACGACTAATATGCTGGGCATTGCTCAGGGTTGCAGCCCTTAGTCTTAAGACGATCCACAGTGGAGAGTCTCTACCAGGTGTATGTCTGTTTATACGTCTGACATCTTTTAAACACCATGAACACTATAAAAAATAAATACAAATAATTTTGTTTGCTGCTTCTTAAACAAATATATCAACAAAGACTTGAATTTACAGCACAATACTTTAACTCTTAATTCGCATTAGTGAATATATAAGCATTTAGCTTAGACCTTCAACACCTTACTGAATAAAATAATCAGCACTCAAACAGTTTCATTTTAACAGAAATCTCTTTCTAAGAGAAGTATCACTAAATACCTGCTTTGCTTAACAAATCTATAACAAATAACGTCTATAGACGGATAGCCGGCACACTAGCTGTTAGCATCGCAAAACTTCCTTGAGTGTCTGTTCACATGAGCTAAGCACAATATTCGCTAACTGTACACTGCTCTACATTCAGTATACTGTATTTATAACTGGTAATATAATACATAGCGTAGCGTGGTAATATAAACGAACCAGGCAAAAATGTTAATGAAAATGCCTGAACAACTAACTGCTCATTCTGCTGTGCTGCATCCCTCGTGAGCGCCCCAGAACATCAATAACAACAGGTCTAATGACATCACTCGTGTGCACACCTGCCCCATTCTCTCCGATCCTCTAGCACTGCTAGACTGTCCCCTCCTTCTATCAAGGGACAAGGAAAACATGCATCTAAACTCTTCTCTGTTCTGACACTGAGGTGAGGTGACACTGAGAGGAATGAACTTCCTCTGGATGTCTGGACAGCTGAGTCACTGTGTGTCTTCAAACATTCAATTAACACTATGTTTCACACACACACACACACAAACCCCATTAAAAAAAATTAAATAAATAAAAATAATAAAAACGCATAAAACCCAAAATCTACCCCGAGTTTTGACCAATGGTATACTTAGCCTTTGTCCTAGTGAGCCAGTATCAGAATGTATTCACTAATAGTGACTTTAAAGCACTTCTTTTACTCTGGATAAGGGCATATACCAAATGCTGTAAATGTAAATGTAAACTACTCTTTCACTCAATCAGGGAGGAAAAAGTCCATTGATGGGATAACCTGGTCATTAAGTACATTCAGGTCATCAGCTGAATTTATTCTATTGCCACACAGTGTTGCTGATCCTTGATGCGACCAACTGAGGCAACAATATCATGGAGATTATGAGCTTTAATCAAGGCAAAAGGCAGTGTGTGATATTTTTGGGGGGCCAGACAGCGTATTTGTTAAATTTATTTCAAATAAATTCACATTAAATGCAAAATCACAATAAGTAATTGTTCGAGTATTCTCTATCCTGTATGTACAAAATATGAGATTGATATTCTTTCATTTAATAACCACTAATGAGTTACATTCATAAAACTGCCAAAAAATTGTAACCAGGTATTTTCCTACTCACCACCTCTTCAACAAAACAGTCTTTTGGAAGAATGGTGTTCATTTTATCACTTTAATACAGGCTGAAGCTGTACTGATGCAAAGTGTTCCAACACCTTCCTAAGGTATTTTATGCAAAGAAATAAAGACAGATAATGATAGCATTGAGACAGACATGGATCCATTAGAGGATTTTATTCACTCATCAGAGTTGCAGTGATCCAGAATACACTTTGGATGAGATACCACTGCACTAAAATGCTTTTAAAATGGAAATATAACATGTAACCCCACACCGAAATAGCATGTGACTAAGTTACAGTGACTTGTGCTGTGTGTGTGTGTGTGTGTGTGTGTGTGTGTGTGTGTGTGTGTGTGTGTGTGTGTGTGTATTTCAGTTGCTGCAAACCTGTTGAGAACTCATGCGTTAAGCTGGAACACTGCGTTTAGTCACGCCAGGTTTATCCAAGATGCACCCACATGCACGTTGGCTGTTTAATTCAAACACCTAACAGTTCACTTCTATTGAATTAATTTACACAGAAATCAATGTATTTTCATTCACATGAAATTGGTCACATGAAATTGGTTAAATTTGAAAAGAATTGAGTCACAGGACCAGCCTCCTGTAATCATGATTCAGGGCACAATGACTTTGAATTCCATGAGAATTCATTACCAGAATAAAGTTTAATTACTGTTTATTTAATTTCACCTGTATAGTTATGCTACTGTCTTTTGTTGGCAGTGGCATTTTTAAGCCAATATATTTTAAAAATATATTTAAATTTTTATTTAGTTAATGGACATTAAAAATTTACATTCAATATATAGTTAATGTATTGTCTTCTGAATCATACAGAAGTGAACTGAATTTAAAAATTAAACAATGTAACAAAAACAGGAATAGATGTTCTGTCACTTTGGATAGTACTTAGCTTTACCTTTCCTTCTCAGTTGCCCCCCTCCCTCCCAATACACACACACACACACACACACACACACACACACACACACACACACACACACACACACACACACAAAGTAGGAAAGATAAGGCAATTTAACTGCCCTGTTTTTCACTTATCACACTGTTTCTACATTTTACTGCATTGTCTAATGCTATATTTTAAAATATTTTATTTTACTTTTTATTTTTTGTGGATTTTATTTTAGTATGTATCCTCCGGAAAAAGCATTTAGTGGTAACAGAGAAGCTCAAGACTTGTGTGAAGAACAAGTGTTACATGTGTGAGAGAAAGTACAAATGAGGGCATGAATGATAAACAGCATGGTCTGCTGCGTGCAAATTCATAACTATTCACATGATTCCATGCGTGTGAAAATGGATTACAGACAGAATTAATTTTCATACCTTTTTATATGACTTCACTTTTATGATGATCTTCATACTTGATGGTTCAAGTCTTGATTTTTTTTATGTTTTTTTTTAATTTTTTTGTGAGATCAGATTTTAAAAGCACTGATACCTGTAGTTAGGTGGAAACACAGAACTGGAACCAGGAAGTTCTTGTGGACAAAAGTTCCTCAAAGGTTTACCCTAAATCAAGTTCAAGTACAGAACTTTAAAAGGTGCTACAGCAGTACAAATGATGTAGAAGTAATTAGATAGCAGTTAAAATCAGATCAGAGGGTTCAAATCCAAAAAAAACAACTGTTATACTTCTAACCAAGACTTTTCCCATTAAAAGCCTGGATTGTCTGCAGTTTACAGTATCTCTTCTTTTCCTATGTCCAAAATTTACAAATATTAAAGATAGTTACTAAAGAGAGCAAATGATGAAAGATAGTAGGCTAATAATGACAGTAAGTTATTAACGATAGATATTTAAGATAATAAAGTATTAATGATAGTAAAGTATTAAAGTTAGTGAGTCATTAAATATAGTAAGATATTTAAGATACTAAGGTATAAATTATAGTAAGTTAGTAAAGTAGGTAAGCTATTAAATATAGTAAAATATTTAAGATACTAAAGTATTAATGATAGCAAGGTGTTATAGGTAGGAAGTTATTAAAGAGCAAAAAAAAATTTTTTTTAATCAATATTTTAAAATAGTAAGGAATTAATGATAATAAGTTATTACAGAGCCTTGCGATGGCCTGACGAGCTGTCCAGGGTGTACCCTGCCCTCACCTAGAGTTGACTGAGATGGGCGCCAGCCTCCCCGCGACCCTAATTAGGATTAAGCGGTTCAAAAAATTAATGATGAATGGATGAAGTTTTTAAAGAAAAATAGTAAGCTATTTAATTTATCAAGGTAATAAGGATAGTAAGTTATTAAATATAGTAAGTTAGTATAGTAAGATAGGAAGATAGTACATTTTTAAAGGAAGTAAATCATTAAAGATAGTAAGACATTACTGGTAGTAAGTTATTAAAGATAATAAGTGATAAAACACAGTAAAAATATTAGAATAATAATTATAGTAAGTTATTAAAGATAGTAAGCTAGTTAAGCTACTAAGGTAATAATATTAAATATAAAAGGTTGTAAGTGGGACGGCACGGTTAGCATGTCCACTTCACAGCAAGAAGCCCTGGGTTCGATTCCCGGGCTCGGGCATTTCTGTGTGGAGTTTGCATGTACTCCCTGTGCTTGTGTGGGTTTCCTCTGGGTACTCCGGTTTCCTCCCACAGTCCAAAAAGATGCACATAGGTGTGAGAGTGTGTAAATGGTTGTATGTGTGTTGGCTCTGCAGTGGTTTGGCAAACTGTTCAGGGTCGGAACAATGGAACAGCTAATATAGGCGAATTAGAATTAAGCGGTTTAGAAAATTAAAGAAGGAAAATATAGTAAGTAATTAAAGATAGGAGGATATTATTGATAGTGAGTTATTAAAGATAGTAAGACATTATAGATAGCGAGTTATTAAAGAGAGTAATGTATTAAAAATAATACGTTTTGAACAGAATAGTTGATTTAAGCATGAGAATACATAAATGATACAATCAGACAAATCAGACACCTAACACATGCTTTTGATGAATTTTGTCTTAAAACTGAGCTTGGGTTATCACTTCCACTTTTGTTCTGATTGCATCCTGTATTTTTTGGACTTTTTCTTACAACCCAGTGTTGTGTCATGTGGAGATATCAATCAATAGCCACCTAAATAGGATAAAATTCCATCCATTCATTATCTGTACTGCTCATCTTTTAGGGATGTGGGGAAAGCTGGTGCCAATCCTAGCTGACTTTGTGCAAGAGGCATGGTACATGGTACACTTACATTCACACCTATGGACAGCTAGGTGACCTAATGCACAAGTCTTTCTTGATGGTGGGAGGGAACCAATGTAGCCAGAGAAAACCCTCACAAGCACCTGATGCAACCACATGCAAACGTCTCACACAAAGGCCCTTGGCTGAGATTTGAACCTTGACCCTTCTTGCTCTGAGGCAACAATCCTAACTACAGAATCTAAATTAGCTTAAATAAAAGTTGTCTTATAGTGAATACAGGAAACAAATAGGAGAAAATAGAAAATGTATTTTAAGTTTTGTGAGTGTCTCGTTAGTCCTACCACTAAAATATTTAAGTGAAGAATTAATTTTAAATAAACAAGAGAAAAGCTGATTTGATTAGCTTATTTAACCATGCTTGTTGATACTTGTCCAGCTTATTATTTCACACTTTTAGTAACCTCCTTCAGGGACGTCACAGAACATTAATTTTGTGATTTAGCTTTGTTTATTTCCTGGTTTATGTGGTTATAAAACAGCACACATATACATGTTCATGCACTGAAACATTTAGCTAGCTAGTTGATTTTAAAGGAAGTGCATTAGCTAGCTATATTAATTAGCTTGGATTTGTTTTGAGTTGCCGTGGAGAAGAACAAGTGTAACTGGATTCAGATGTCTGCTTCTGGACAGATGTAAGTAAAGTACATTTTGTAAAAACTGGGAAAACTGACATTTTCCCTCACCTGTCTATAGATATTTTTGCACCATGAACATGTACGAGTTAATGTGGTATTATGGCTTATTAACCCATTGAACAGTGCTACGAAAGAGAATTTAACAGAATGTCCCCATTAGTGTAGAATTCAAATTTCAAGCTGAAAGTCCAATGAATAAAATGCAATGTGGGAAAAGGAAGAAGCATCTTGTGTGTGAATGTGATCGTGAAATTCACAGGACGAGCAGTGAGGGTGGAGAAATGGCCCTGTGGTTTCACGCTCTGTCTGTTGTGTATCACACGGCGCCTGTGGTCTGCTAAACTCCGTCTGACACACTGTGTCCACACATCCGGGAATGACACTGTCTGTTACATTTAATCGTGTCTGAATTGACTATGATTAAACACGTGCAGACACAAAGGTAAAGGGAATAATCAACAATAACATGAACAGTATGTATGAATGCTGTAATACCCCACAATTAACCTGTCTGTCAGTGACGCGTCATCCTTGTTGAGGCGTTGCTAGCTTGTTCTATCGCCGTTCATTAATCATTACTGGGTGTAAAAATGACAGCTCTCTTTCAGGCCGACACACTCTGAACATATTTGCTACAAAACAGGTATTAAGGAGATCAAGTCTTTCAGACTGGCTGCAGTTCCTTAAAAAGGAAGATCTACTGATGACATTCTGAACTGAGCTGAACGGAACTACAGGGCTGGTGTATAGTAGGAAAATTAAAATTCATTTCATTTAGTCATTACGTGAAAACAGGCAGCCATGAAATTATATATGTTATATATATATATATATATTATTTTTTTTTTTTTGCAAAGAGTTTTAGAAATTAAAATGCAAATCTTCTAATAAAAATGGGGTTTACACCAGTGTGTGTGTGACCAATAGTGGCATAGCCAGAAAGTATTTATTGAACGTCATTTAAAATCATAAAAATTCAAATTAATGATGAATAAATACAACTCTTTACTGATCGTTACTGATCAGAAGATCAATAGTTCAAGACCCAGTACCACCTCACTGCCACTGGTGGCCCTTGAGCAAGGCCCTTAACTCTCAACTGCTTGGCTGTCATTTATTTCTAACCTTATTATTATTATGATTATAATTAATATGCTTAAGGCCCATCTCAGCTGACTCTGAGCAAGAGCGAGGTACACCTTGGACAGCTCGCCAGGCCATAGCAGGACAACACACACAAACATTCACACTCAAACCTAGGAGTGATTGGGAACAGCCTATTAGCCAACTGTGCATGCTTTTGGACTGTGAGAGGAAACCGGAGTACCCGAAAGAAAATCCTTGCAAGCACGGGGAGAACATGCAAACACCCGAACCCGGGAATCGAACCCAGGTCTTCTTGCTGTGAGACGAACGTGCTAACCACTGTGCCACTGTGCAACTGTGCCGCCCGCTGCTTAGTGGTATGAATTTAAATTTAAATGTAAGTCACTCTGGATAAGGAAATCTAATAAATGCCATAATTAATGTCTCAATGTAAATTACAGAATGTAATCTCCATGGCATTGTTGCTTTAGTTGGTCAGTTGGCAATAAAATAAAGTCTGCTGATGACCTGAATGTATGAATGACCAGATTATCACTTCAATGGACTTTTTCTTCCCTGATGGCACGGATATAAAATTAGGGCTCAAATAATGAAAGAGGGGATAAGGGAGCATAAGGAATCCTTTTTACACCTGAACTGGCACCACAGAGTCCTAAACTTTATTGAAAGTGTTTAAGATGAGCTGGGGAATACTTTATGGAGTTAGTTCGTTAATCCCGTCATTAATTTAAGATGTCAGTGAAAAATGAACCAGACTCTGGATGGAAATAAATGTTGTGATGTTGCTTAAGTTTGTCAAAACAATGCCAGAGCAATTTTGCACTGTAATCAATGTTAAAGGTGGTCCAACAAAATATTAGAGTGAAGGGCTTTTATTTTTGGGGCATTTATCGAGGCAGTGTACAATAAAATGGTAAACGTGACATGCTCGCGGATTTTGAATGGATACCAGACAGGAGAAGAATCGGTCAAGGCATTCAGAATTTTCTGTTCATGATTTGAAACATTGTCCACTATCAATTTTATCATACTGAAAACTTTTATAGGTGGTATGAAATAGATAGATAGATAGATAGATAGATAGATAGATAGATAGATAGATGGGTGGATGGGTGGTTGAGTGGGAGGATGGATGGATGGATGGATGGATGGATAGATAGACAGACAGACAGACAGACAGATGTGACCAATTATTATGCTTTATGTCATTACACAATCAGCCAAGTGTAAATTAATATTATTACTTAAGAACAATTGTAGTTAATGTCCTAAATTATCTTATCTTATTTTTGCAATCCAGTATCAATTTTTCATTAATTAAACTATATTATTGTAGTATAAGTTCCTAAATACCTAACAATCGTGTAAGAACACAAATTAGAAAGAAATCCATCTCAAATTTCCTTAAATTGTTATTTGCTTTTTCAAAGTACTGAGCATTTAAAGTTATCTGTTAATTATGTGTCATAATGTGTGTATGCCACAGTTTTTGCATTGCTTTAGAAGAATCATGGTATAAAATAATAGACATAGCAGCACCAGGTGAATATGAAAAAAGATTATAAAAAGGATGTGCCACGTAGAGACAATGAGTTTAAGGATTTTAAAGTCACTCAGGACTTGTTTTGAAAATATGCTTTTTTTCAAATGGAATCGTACTTCCAAGAAAGGGAGTGTGCCTACACTCTTAGAAACTTATATGCATGAAAAATGAAAACAATTCAGGCAAACTGCATGTCTTATATGATGCAATAACATGTTGATCACGCATTGTTCAGCAACTTATATATAACTTATAACTATATATATATATATGTGTGTGTGTCTGTGTGTGCAAGGATGCAAAACATATAAATCTTGAGTCGATTTTCTGTAGAACAGTGCTCGATACGTCGAAGTAGAGCTAAATATATCGTATGTGGGAAAAATAATAGTACTACAATTTCATCCCGACAAGCCTGTTTCGTGGTTGCCCACCCACTCATCAGGGGATTTATTAAGAACATTCTTTTACCACAGTTTTGCAACCTCTGTCTTAAGGAGAAGTTCCTGATCATATGTCACCCTGAACTATCAACACTCAATAAGCGTAACGAACTTGTCTTCCTGCCGCCACAGAAACAAAGACCTCCTAGGCAACACCTGAATCACTTCACACTGCATAAATTAAAGCACACCATGCAAATCTTGATGACTGTATATATACTGTGGTAAAAGAATGCTCTTAATAAATCCCCTGATGAGTGGGCAACCACGACACAGGCTTGTCGGGATGAAATTGTAATACTGGTATTTTTCCCACATACGATATATATATATATACCAAAAGTTTGGACACACCTTCTCATTCAATGAGTTTCCTTTCTTTTCATGACAATGAAAATTGTAGATTCACACTGAAGGCATCAAAACTATGAATTAACACATGTGGAAATATGTACTTAACAAAAAAGTGTGAAACAACTGAAAATATG
>JAOUQZ010000033.1:7999198-8014226 GCA_028564935.1 Neosilurus hyrtlii | reverse complement strand
TTGATGAGCTTCAAGAGGTAGTCACCTGAAATGGTCTTCCAACAGTCTTGAAGGAGTCCCAGAGATGCTTAGCACTTATATATAAGACTCCAGCCTCCTCACGACCCTAATTAGGATTAAGCGGTTCAGAAAATTAATGAATGATGTGTGTGTAATGCTTTGCATTCTTAGCAGCTCAGAATTTATTTACATTGTGACTCAAAAGTAGTATAATCAGTCTGATAATTCTGGCATGTCCAGGATTTATTTAAATAAAGGGATGAGGAAATACTAAATAAATTCACCTCATGATCAGTATAATTACATTAATAAATTATGGCATGCTTATGGACTTTGGATAAATGCCAGACAGCAACAGAAACTGTGGATCCATATTCAGTCAATCTTGTTGCATTCCAAAATTTCATACTATTTAATAGGTGTCTAACATAAAATATCTCATGTGAGTTTCACAGAAAAAAAAATTACATGCTTGTAAAAGGCAGAATGACCTACTCTGTTAAAGCAGATCTATCTCTCTCTTTCTTCTGCAGTAAATCTTCATCACTGAGTGAAGCTGACTGACTAGAGGCTTTCAGATTGATCCTGATTCATTAATCCTGTTTTACACGCAACACCTAGTAACCAATGAAATGTGAATGAAATGACGACTTTATTATCTTTTCATCACTGACAGAAAAAGGTACTTCATAAAATGTTGACATACTGTACATTATATTATCAGTTGTGCTTTAAGTGTGTTATATAAACCAACCACAACTAAAGGAAGGGCTCAGTGCCCCAGTGGTTTAACACAACCCCCCCTTCCCAAAAAAAAAAGGAAAACACGAGACAAGATCATAGTTTGACAGATGTGGATAAGGTCCATGAATGCAAGAATGGTCTATTCTCACTGGGGCATAAAATAATTGAAATAATTGAAGCTGAGGCTGGGGCATTTGTGGCACTCTGATGTTCTCCAGAAGAAATGGAATTTTTTCCTTAAAAATAGCCTTCTGTTGGTTAGATCGCTCTGGATCTCAGGCCTTCAGATAGTCTCAGCCTCACACCTCTGATCAGTGATTAGAGTTATGAGGAAAGAAAACATCATAAATCAGAATATTTTATTTACCCCGTAGGAAATTGTGTGTACACAGTTTCTTCAACAAAGTTAAGAATAGGATAAAGTCTCAATATAAAGAAAAAATACACATATATGTATGTATATACAGTGCCTTGCAAAAGAATTCACCCCCTTGGCATTTTTCATGTTTTGTTGCCTCACAAACTGGAATAAAAATGGATTGTTTGAAGGTTCGCATCATTTCATTTACAGAACATGCCTACAACTTTAAAGATGTGATCAACAATCTTCAATTCTGACCACAGATTCTCAATTGGATTGAAGCCTGGGCATTGACCAGGCCATTCCAACACATTTAAATGTTTTCCCTTAAACCACTCAAGTGTTGCTAAAACAGGATGCTTCAGGTCACCATCCTGCTGGAAGGTGAACCTCCCTCCCAGTCTCAAATCACAGGCAGACTAAAATAGGTTTTGCTCAAGAATATCCCTGTATTTAGAACCATCCATCTTTCCCTTGACTAGGATCAGTTTCCAAATCCCCGCTGCTGAAAAACATCCCCACAGCATGATGCTGCCACCACCACGTTTCTCTGTGGGGATGGTGTTCTTGGGGTGATGGGATGTGTTGGGTTTGCGCCAGACATTTTCCTTGGTGGATAAAAAGTTGAATTTTAGTCTCAGCTGACCAGAACACCTTCCTCCATACATTTGGAGAGTCGCCCGCATGCCTTCTGGCAAACTCAAAATGTGCTTTTTTTCTGGCCACTCTTCCATAAAGCCCAGCTCTCTGGAGTGTATGGCTTATTGTGGTCCCATGCACAGATACACCAGTCTCTGCTTCAGGGTTGCCTTTGGTCTCTGTGCTGCCTCTCTGATTAATGCCCTCCTTGCCTGGTGAGTTTTGGTGGGCGGCTGTCTCTTGGCAGGTTTGTTGTGGTACCATGTTCTTTCCATTTGAAGATGATGGATTTGACGGTACTCCTGTGGATCATCAAAGATTTGAATATTTTATTATAACCCAACCCTGACAAGTATTTCTTAACAATTTTGTCCCTGACTTGTTTGGAGAGCTCCTTGGTCTTCTTGGTGTGATGCCTCTTGCTTAGTGCTGTTACAGCCTCTGGGACCTGGGACGTCTGGGACAGATCACTGACAGGACACTTAAATTGCACATAGGTGGACTTTATTTCACTAACTATATGACTTCTGCAGGTAATTGGTTGCACCAGAACTTTTGAGGGGCTTCATAGCGAAGGGGGTGAATACATATGCCCATGCCAATTTTCAGATTTTTAAAAAAAGTATTTTTATATATTTTTTTCCTCATTTCACTTCACCAACGTAGACTATTTTGTGCAGATCCATCACAGAAAAAACCCCCAAAAACAAAACAATAACAAAAAAATAACATTTCAATTACAGGTTGTAATGTAACAAAATGGGTAAAAAGCCAAGGGGGTGGGGGTACTTTTGCAAGGCACTGTATAGATATATACATACAGATAGCTACATACATTCATATATATATACACTATTATGTTTTAGTTAAAATTGATCAAAGGATCATATCCTTTATTTGGGGCTGAACAGCTCACCAGACTGTTGCAGGACCAACAGACATACAACCATTCATACTCACACCTAGAGACAATTGTGAATAACCAATTAGCCCAATGTGCATGTCTTCGGACTGTAGGAGGAAATATAAGCACCCAGGGGAAACCCACACAAACATGTGGAGAACATGAAAACTCCACACAGAAATGCCCTCATCGAGTATGGGGCTCAAATCCAGGACCTTCTTGCCACCTCAAAGGAATATTTGCATATAAAAATTGGTATGAATATGTACGTATTCAGCCCCGAGATGGCCTGGCGAGCTGTCCAGGGTGTACTCTGCCCCTGCCCAGAGTGGGCTGAGGTGGGCGCCAGCCTCCCTGCAACCCTAATTAGGATTAAGCGGTTCAGAAAATGAATGAATGAATGAATGAATGAATGAATGTCCATATTCTAATCATGCTCCTGAGTGTTTGTAAAATTTGGCAAACTGATGTTGGGTAATTAGCTTCAAATCATAATTTTGGGTTACTGCAAAAGTATACTGTTGAGCTTTAATAGATGGTATATTTTCATTTGCATACACAAATTTAAAACACAGTCATTCATTCATTCATTCATTCATTTTGCCACTTAATCCTAATTAGGGTTGCAGGGAGGCTGGCGCCCATCTCAGCCGACTCTGGGCGAGGGTGGGGTACACCCTGGACAGCTTGCCAGGCCAACGCAGGGCAAATACAGTCATTTTATGTTACTTATTTTAGTTCATGAATTAATATATATTTTTAAAAAATTTAGCAAGGTGAGATACATCACCATACAAGACAAAAAATAATCCCAGGTCATTTAATTAATAAGAATTGCCTCAGAATTCTGAGGGTTCTGTTTACTGTCACCTTTCTTTGCAAAGCATCATTAGATCCACCAGTATATGAATAATACGTTATGTATTAATCTACACCATGACCAACAATGCATGCCCATGTCAAGCCATTTTCTTTTTACCTCTCTTAATTCACATTGATGTCGCCTTTTCTGTTAATCAGCTGTAGGTTTTGACTTTCGGGTACTGTAACGCTGTTATTATTGACATAAACATGATAAAACACTGTCAAAATACTTGATGTTTACTCATCACATCAGTTCTGTTGGCTGTACCTTTTTTTTGAGCTTTACCAAGTCAGGTGTGCACTGTATGGTAAATGTCTGGTAATTTACGGGTGATTGGCATTCATCAACATACAGTATTTATGCAAGTGGGAAGAAAATCAATGATATCTGAAACCTCTCTAAATCCACTTGGAATGGTTAGCTAGGTTGGCTTATGCAAACATTTACACATTCTTTTAATAAAAGATTAATAGAAGCCCAATATTTTAAAAATGGGTTTTATAGCAGTTGTGAACTTTAAATAAGCAATGCCAATATATATATATATAAATCTGAATATACACTCAAAATTCACTTTATTATACAAACCTGAACACCTGCACATTCATGCAGTTATCTAATCAGCTAATCATGGATCAGCAGCGCAATGCAAAACATTGTGCAGCTGCAGGTCAAGAGCTTCAGTTCAGTGTTTACATTAATCATCAGAATGGAGAAAAGTGTGATCTCTGGAGCTGTGACATGTCATGACAAGACATAACTGTGACATGGTTGTTGGTGTCAGAGAGAATTGGTTTGAGGATTTCGGGAAACTTCTCCTGGGAGTTTCACATCCAACAATCTCAAGCACTAAGGAACAAAAAACAGCACACAAGCATTTGTTCTATAAGTGGAAATGTGTTGATAAAATAGGTCAGAGGGAAATTTCCAGATTGGTTTGAACTGCCTTGAAGGATATGGTAATGCAAATAATCACTCCTTACAACCATGGTGAGCCGAAAAGCATCTCAGCATGCACAAAACATCAAAGCTTGAGGTGAATGGGTGACAGCAGCAGAAGAACCACATCAGGTTCTATTTCTGTTATACAAGCAAAATAATCTGAAGCTACCGTGAGCACAAACTCATCCAAATTGGACAAATGTCACCATATCTTTTTCTATTCTTTAACTGACCAGTTCGGTTAAGCCTAGTCCCATGATAGCCTCAGACTCCTTTTCTTGGATGAAAGGAGTTGAACTTGTGGTCTTCAGCTGTTGCCCATTCACCTTAAGAATGGATGTGTATTCTGAGACGCTTTTCTCCACACCATTGTTGTGAAGGGTGATAATTTGAGTTACTGTGGACTTCCTGTCAGCTCAACAGAGTTTCACAAACATTGTTGAAATTATTAATTAATTATTTTTTCGAAAAAACTGAAGTGCTGCCCATCTATCCAGCCAAATATTATGCTTATCTGTCAGTGCTGTGGTTGAAGCTGGAGCTAATACCAGGTAATTTTGGGCAAGAGGTAGGGTAAATCCGGAACAGGTTTCCAATCTGTCAAAGAGCTAGCAACCATTCACATTCACATTCACACATATGGGCAATTTAGAGTAATTAGATGACCTTTTGTGCATTTCTTTTGACTGTTGGAGGAAACCAGAGTACCTGGGGGAACCCACACAAGCACAGAAAGGTTATGCAAACACAGAATGGCCCGAATCGTTCACATGGTTTGAACCCACAACCTTCTTGTTGCAAGGTGACAGTGCTAACCACTGCAACACTCTTGATTTTGTTTTGTTTTGTTTTTAACCAGTAAAGGGATATTTATATCTACACTGTTTAGAAAGATGATAAAATAACTTTCAGGTTTTATTAGAAGTGATTCTATATTTTCTAACATTTCCGTATGGGTTAAAAATCTTGTCAGAACAAAAATAAGACATGGAACCAACCTAAAAATTTAATTCATTAAAAGTTCTTTCAATTTGAAAAAATTTGTATTTTGTATTGTATTGTGTATTAATTATGTGGATTAATAATTTAAATAATAAAATATAAAATAATAATAAAATAAATTAATTCATTAAATTAAATTAAATGAAGCATGGTATGAAATGTGTGGCCGGTGGTGTGGTGGTTAGGGTGCTGGGCCCATGATCGAGAGGTCGTGGGTTTGAATCCCTGTTAGACCTCCACCGTGCTAAGACCACTGGGGAAGGTCCAAATAGCAGTATAAATGGAAAATGTAAAAAATACTGGGAAGGTAACTAGCGTCCCATCCAAGAGGAGCTGAACTCCTAGTGGCTTCACGCTACAGAAACCAGGGATGAGCCAGTGTGCTCAGGTCCAAAAGCTCAACAGACTTACCTTACCAATGGTATGAAAACATAGACATAGCAGATGCGTTTAAGGGAGGACTATAAAAATCATGTGCAAAGTCAAGACAGGGTTAGTCAAGGTCAGGACTCCTGACTAGATTTTAAATCACTTGGAACTTGTGTGTTGACTGTAGAGTGCACCTACATCCTTAGAAGGTTCAAGCAAACTGCACGTATTCCATGATGCAATATCAGTATCAAGTACTGATCACATGTTCAACACTAAACATTTTGTAAAAAGTGTTTAAGCTGCTGCCCCAACTCCAGTTTCTAAACAAATCCAGCTACAATTATAATTTTTACAGTTAATCGTATTAAAAATATTCAAAACTTTATTGATTGTGGTTGATTTAAATGATGATATAGCAACATATATGATTTTAACATTCTTCTTTTGTCAAAGGCATTTGTAAAGGTTATGTGTGTGTGTGTGTGTGTGTGTGTGTGTCTGTGTGTGTGTGTCTGTGTGTGTGTGTGGGGGGGGGTGTTGTGGGCGGAACAGACTTTTTGTGTATCCATCATTTATGAAGACTTCTAGGACATTCTGTACATTATAAAGTGTTTTAAATCATGATCTGTAATCTTGGCTAAGCTTTTATTTACATTGGGACTCAAAATAATCTGCTTCAATCACAACCCTTTGTGCTGTTTCCTATTTAGAGGCCATTATTTACCTGGGCTTTCTTTGCCATGTGATGGCATGTCCCTGTTCAGTTCGAGCTGTTTACTCTTAGCTCAGTTTACACCTCTCATTAGCTATAGGCTACCTGAGTTGTCAGAGCAAACATCCAGTTGACCTTTGGGAGCCTGAAGTTTGAAGACTTACTTCCTCCTGTGTAACAAATGCACTGACTGAGTCGGAAGTGTTTCTCATGTCATAGTATGATATATGAACTGTTGGTAGTCGTGTGAAATTTGAGTAAGGGTTAGAATGTTTAGACTAAACACAAATCTAGTGAGGGAGATAATAGCAGTATTCCAATAATGTCACATAAATTCATTATATATTTATTGCATAATAAAATATTTAGTTCTACATTCACCTATGTGTACGGAATAGATTTTTCTACGTGCACATACATGTATGTCAGAATATTGAAATGTTTAAGTCTGTTTTTATTATAATAAGTAACTTATTATTAATATTAACTCCCAAGACCTTCAGTTTAATTCTCTGTATGCCTCTTCTGAATTTGACAACGGAAACTGACACCATTCCAAGATAAAAATCGGTGCTTAAGCATAATTACAGGCTTCTTAATAGATTTGCTAAATAAAGCCTGCCTCCACTATTAATATTTTCCAGTGAGATGCCGCACCGTGCCTGACTGCGTGTATGCGCGCGCTGCGTGCCTGCGTTCTATTGCGTGTGTTTTCACTATTAAAGCTATTAAAGTTATTAGAGCTCCACACCTCTCATCCACCCCCCCTCTCTGTAAAAACACGTACATAATATCAACAGATACTTTAACATTGTGATATCGAAGAGATCCAGAATTTCCAGAAGTGTAAAAGCACTTTTAAATACTGATAAACTACTTTACTATTTTAATTGGACAAACATAATACAATATCCGACCACTGAACAGGTTTTACTGCAAGAACACGAATAAACAATAATATAAAACATATTATTATTATTATTATTATTATTATTATTATTATTATTATTATTATTATTATTATTATTATTATTATTATTATTATTGTGTTGCTGTTGTTGTTGTTATTATTATTATTTTTAATATCATTTATAATAATACACTGATTTTTTTATATTCTGTCTCTGCTCAGAAATACTTTTTTTTAAAATCATATATCACTTAATCAGGTTTTTTTCTTGAGAGATCAAGACTTGAAACTGTATTATGCACACAAAAAAGGTAAGTTGTCTCATTTTAAACACCCCCCCCGCCTTAGAAATTACACTATAACATCTTAAATTTAAAAATGTATACCAAATATTGCACTGTGTAGGCTACTGCATAAAATACTTCGTTTGTGTAAATACTACTAGTACTAAGCTCTGTAAATCTGTAATAAATTTATTTGAAAACGAAAAACGACCTCTGCTATAAGGTAGCTATTAAAAATAAAGTTTTTTTTGGATAAATTCAGTGAGGAAAAAAACACACACAAAGTCTATTTCAATTGAACATGCGTTTATTAAAGAGATGAATTTTGACTATAAATAATATAACTAGGATTTCGTTGCGGCCATCATTATAAACAGTTTCAGCTTTATCATTATATTTCTCTATTCAGCCCACACAATTATTACCATTAGGTATGAATAATCATGTTTAACTCTATACTTTATATTTTTAATCTAAATCAAGAAAAAGATCCATATTCACAAGACAGACTGTCACCTTTACCAAATTCATTAACATCAATTTCATTGCAATTTTAAATGTTTATCATTTATTTTAATTAACATCATTATAAAATTAAATGCCATTAAAATGTCCAAAGAAACAAAACTGACTGCAAATATTGCAGAAATCACCTGTGCTCCACAGTTTAAAAATTAAATTAATTACCAATTTTAACTATTTTAAACTTCCTATACCAGTAAAGTTAGACCAGTACGCTGTAACCCACTTTATGATGATATCCTGAATTTTTTCTGTGATTGAGACAGAAATCATGGGTGCAGTATTAAACTAAGTCAAATGTCTGAAACCCTTATTAATTTAATATAATCCAACATGAGTCTGTAACTTTAAAATGTCATGTTTGCAATTAAGTACTTAAGACATTAAAAATAATCAGTAAAAGCAAGATAAATTACAGCTGCAAGTTCACTGTTCACTTTTGCAATGAGAATTTAATTTTGAAATAATACCAGTTGTTTGGGGCCCATGGCTGTATTTTTGCCATGTCCAGTACGCATGATAGGTGTCCGAAACCTGAGAGATGATGAAATGTCAGACTTCTATTGCAGGCAACAGATACAAATGTAGGGTAGTCACTCATATTGCAGCCCTTACACAAGCTTTGCTTGTGTTCATTTTTTCTTAAGGACTAGCCACATCTAGGTGAATTGAATACTGTAGGAAACTACCCAGTTAGCTAATGTTTTGTTGTTGTTATTTTACAAAGTTTTCAAGCAAGGCTGTCTGAAACATTCAAATAAAATGAAGTAGATCAAGCTTGAACAAAGTACACATTTTATTATCCCAAAAAGCTCGGTATTCTCTGTGTAGCAGTAGGCTATGTTATCAACTTGCTTAAACAAACATCACTTAAATATCGAGCATGCTTGTTTTTTTTTCTATATATTAAATCATCTGTGTCCTGGAGCTCTTATCATTTCAGGAAAAGTGGACTGTGCATGCTGGCTTTTATTAAACGTGATAATAATATTCACCAGTGCTTGTATTTGTTTTACCAATTTAGAGTTTCACTTAACATTTACGGTACGGTTTGACTTATTATTTAAATTAGGACAACAGCAGATGCATTAATTTGCACTGTGGGTGGCTGTCTGTGCTTATGAGGCTGATGTGGGTAAGGCCAGGCTGTGAATGCTGCTCAGTGCCTCATGCTGCTGCTGCTTAATCAGGGGACTGGGAGGTTTTCTGTCTGCCACTGAAAACCAAAAGAGGGGAAGTTTAGAGGAAGAAATACATCTTTAATATCCAAGCCAAACACACACAAAGGGAACAACATCAATATTTTTTCAGAATGTGCAGCGCTTTTAAAAGCAAAACGCAATGGGCTAGGTGTGGCACACACAGGATTCTCATGCTGAATTAACCTCAGGACACATTATCCAACAAGATTAAAAGCACATTTAGCACTAAATGATGAACAGCCGTGCAAATGATCCAAACAAGCCAGTAAGTATAACAACTCACCATCTGATGGAGTTTTGAAGTTCATGGCAGTGTGAAGGTGTGAGTCGTTATGCGCCAGGCCTGTTCCCTGAGGCTGCCAGTGATGCCCATAATTTCCCCCGTACACCCCGCACTGACTGGGGGAAGAATAGGGGCAGGGGGGCATATATCCACTAAGACTCGAGGGAGACTGTCAGAGATACGAATACACCATTAGTCTGAGTTTATAAACTTTAAAAGGGTCTGAAAGTAATCGTGGCTGTAGCTGCGGATTCAGCAACACCCACTCCATACTTGCAAAACATCCAGTAGGGATAAGAAAAAATTAAATGGTGTAAGATCTGAGAATGCGTAGAAAGAGGGTTATGAACCAAGCCTTGATTTATTAATACGATACATTAATAGGTAGTTATAGGTGTTATTGCGCACACGATGACAAAGGAACACCAAATAAGCAAAATTGGCTGCAATTTAATAATTCATCACAAACCAAATATCTGGATCTGGATGAATGTTCATGGTATTGCATTAATATTTGATACATTAACACCTGCTCAACGTTACAAGTGTGCTTTTTATAACACCAAACCTGTTGTGACACCTACTTAAGTTTTAACTGAAATTTCCAATACAGATATCATGACAATGTTTTGGTATCACATACCCAAATTTCACTTGGATGTGACTTTATTCTGTTCCAAAATGTATACAATTTCCCCTCCAATAAAGCAAATTTTCATACGATGAGAATTCATAAAATTGTCAAGGTTGAAGTTCTACTTTTATCAGCAACAACACCAGAAAACATTTTTTCCATACGTTCTTATAGTATTATTTTTTTTAAGTGACATTCTCATGTCCATTTTATGCCACTTTATCCTTCAAGATCAGTGTCAGGTTTAACCTTCATGATTTTTTCTGTACATTAATACAACCTTAATAAAAGTATATTCGTAGTGTTCTAAAAAGCCTCTGGGGTGGGGGGGCATATTTGTAAACAAATACAACCAGTTACAAAGTTTTTACTCCCCCTATTTGTCTTAAATGTAGATGCTCACCTAATTAACTAGATAATCAAAGCAGAGAAATAAAAGATCACACAGCCAAATACATGATTTACCTGATTGTATTTAATATCTGTGTCTATAGTTGATCTGTCAATGCCATTAACCGCATGGGATGGAAATGAAGTTCTGTTCACACATGGCCACTCCTCCATTTTCTGTTGATACCCATCCGGTCCTCCGATGGCTACAGGAAGAATCAGGAAACACTTTAATTTCAATAACACTACTACTGATTTAACAGTAACATCAACTACACCCCTAATAACGATACACACATTCACTGTTATTTAGATCAATAATTAACAAAGGTAGACGGGGATATTTAAGCTATTTAAATCACCTTCTTTAATCTCATGAATGACTACGGGTGTATTGTAAATAATTATTTACAATACACCCGAAGTCATTCATAAGATTTACAACACACCCGAAGTCATTCGTAAGATTAAAGAAGATAATTCAAATAGCTGATCTCATGATTATTAAAGCTACCATAAATGGCAAAAAAACTTTTTTCCAGTTCTATTTGTGGTAGATGTCGCAATTAAAATATAGATTCTTACATAATATAATATAACTTTTTATTTGTTTAACTAAGATTATTCATTGTTTTTTGTCAATCATGCATAAATAATAATAATAATAATAATAATAATAATAATAATAATAATAATAATAATAGTTAACATTTTTACAGTTGGATTTTAATTGTTGTTGTTTACTGTATTATTTACACTGTATTTCATAATTTTATTACATTCAACACAATGTAGAAAATTGGCAAAGAAACAAAAAGACAAATAAACTGTGTTTATCATATGGAAAATTCCATGAATCCTTTATTTATTGTTATACTTCTGCTGCTGCTGATGATGATGATAATAATGATAAGACTAAATCATTTAACGGTGAATGAATACGGGCTATTATTTAATATCAGATAAAACTAGGGACATCAAAAATGTATTCCCTTAAATTTCTTTCAGTTTTCTTTCAGTAATAATAAAAAAATGACCAGACTAGACTATGCCGAGATAAATATTAAGAACAATTTTAGCATTTTTTAAAAATAATTGTATGTTTATTGTATTATTTTTAACATATTCGAACATTTATTCAGTTATAAACATTAAGTAATGTGTCCTGGTCATGGTCGCTTACGATCCGGTGAAAATACAGGGCACCACACACACACACACACACACACACACACACACACACACACACACACACACACACACACACGTTGCCCAAACATATTATCTTTATACAGAACTTATTTTACCGTATTCTACATCCCTCATTGCCCAATACACTGTCCCATCTATCCAACACAATATCTACACACTTTCCCTAACAATTATCCTATTAATGGCCACATAATACACACTTCAACGTTAGATACACACTGGGGCAGCTATGGAGTCTTGTTATCCATACCACTGTTCCAAATCATCTTACCACTCTGATTCAAATAATGAATCCTGGCTTTTATATACCTATCACGTGTCCACAGTTCCAGATGATTGAATACACCATCTATTTTCTCTCTTTATACCATATTACCAGTCCATATGCATTTCCTCACTATTCCATATTACAGTAACACCCCATTCAACATACCTCTTCTATAGTGTGTTATATTTTAACATGACACAGTCCCCAGTATCACCTTAACACCCTTCCTTCTTACCTAACAGAGAATCACTCAATGCACTGGAGAACCCAAACTTTTAAAAATGTGTGTAGAATGTGTAAGTGAACATTTCAAATGTATTTTGTATTTTCAGCTGGGCAAAGGTTTTATTCGTCTGTTGGTTAGTTAAATATTGTTTGTGTTTTAGAGATTTTATTTATTTTTTTCACTGTTCTGCATTCTGTATTCGTCTAGCTTTCTTAATGTGGTGATCTCTTATTTATGATCTATATAAAAAAGGGTAGTAGTACCTGAGGGGTCCATGAAAGTTCGTATCCCTAGGATGTTGCTGACGGTATGCATTGATGGCCAGGCCCGGGACAGACCTACCCCGACACCGGGAGGGCCGCCGAGTTTTGCGCCGGTAGGTGAGATGGTGTTGGGATAGGAGTAAGCACACACTGGACTGTAAGGAATCGGTGGCCCATGAGGTTTAACTCCGCCGCTGGTCTCGTGCTGCCCTGGCTGAGAAAGATTACCAATCTTATTCCTCAAAATGCGACTGATGGAGCTCACCGATGGCACGTTGTACTTGTCGCACACACCGTCGGCCAGCAGCCGGTCCCGAATCTCCCATGCGAACATGCCTGGGTCCGCGCGCTTATACTCCCGTATGCTTTTCACCACGTTGGGTGTGGTAACGCGCGGCTTGCTGCCGCCGATGGCACCCGGCAGTACGGATCCCGTCTCGTGATAGCGCGCCAGGATCTTGCTGACGCAGCCATGAGAGACGCGCAGCTGGCGGCTGATGTCGCACGGACGAATACCGAGCTGCGCGAGCTCCACGATGCGTACGCGGATGGCGTTGGGAAGAGGACGACCGTTCACAAACACACCACCCAGCTGATTCACCTCGCCATACGACGGCTGCTCTGTAATAATAATAATAATAATAATAATAATAATAATAATAATAATAAGAAGAAGAAGAAGAAGAAGAAGAAGAAGAAGAAGAAGAAACATCACATAGGTTTAATGGTTCATTCAAAAACGCAGTCGATAAATGATATTGTAATTAACTTTTTATTAATTTACTATTTACTACAAAATCTGTTATTAATTTATATATTAGTCTAAAAAACTACAATAATTAAATACTATGCCCTAATAGGATAATTTAACCTCTATAATAATTTCACAATAATAAAAAATTTAAGTTATTATTTATTGTATCGTTTAGTATTTATACTTTAATCAATAAAAATAGCCTAAATCAGTTATTGTAGAGTTATTTTCATTTGCCTGGAAAAATACTGGTGCAGGTGCCATATGCCATGTTATAGGTGCTAATTCAACACCAAACAATATTCTTGCTGTGTAAAAAATACTAAAATGATACGAAACGAATCTTATAGGTGAATTATATAGAGCAGAATGTATAACATGTTTAGCCAGGCAGACAATAACGTAGCCGGTAAGAGCGTTACATTATTATTATTATTACCAACCGACTGGTCTCAATAGTCTGAGCTAAACTATTCCATTATACTGTGATACATTTCATTTTTATCAACACATTAATGGAATTTAAAACACACTTACCCATTTGCAGAGACATTACAATGTACACCCTTTACTCTGACTTTCTCCACATTGGAAAAGCAGCTTCTTTTTGTCTCTCGTTTGAATCTGACCTCCACTTTCTCCTGAAACTTTAGTGAGAGTACACATCTCCCAGCACAACTGCCGGTGTGTTTGCATGGATTAAACTCCTCCCTTCAGCTTAAGCTCTTCATCACACTTCCTTTTGCACGCTTACTGTTGCAAAAACATAGGTTAATGCAGCAGGAGCTAGGACAAACAATGAGCATTTAACAGCTCAATGTTTTGCCCCAAGGGGGAAAAGGGTTCTTTCTTCTTTCATATAAATCATCCTGGTCATTTTTAATGGGGCAACATTTTGCTTTCTGCTCTTGTTAAAATGTGGACAACAAAGTTGTTAATAACCATTTTACCTACAAACCAAGATCTGTGGACATATAAAATATGAAACTATAAAATGTAACACATCATATCTATGCGCAGTTTGTTTTGTTT
Organism: Neosilurus hyrtlii; assembly: GCA_028564935.1. Lineage (NCBI taxonomy): Eukaryota > Metazoa > Chordata > Actinopteri > Siluriformes > Plotosidae > Neosilurus > Neosilurus hyrtlii. Next base: position 7,999,705 of record JAOUQZ010000033.1, on the reverse strand, counting down.
GTAACCAGGCTGTACATAAACCATGCAATACAGCGAGCTACTGCAGAGGCCATGCTCATATAAACCACGCATGCGCAATCTGAGCACTGTTGCGTATTCGTGGTAAGCGAAAGCTTGCAGAGTGCGCATGCGCAGTTTATGGTTTTTGTTTTTTTTAGCCATAAACTACTGAAAATAAGGAATAGAGTTAATAGTTTAAACTGGAATTAATGTTTAACTGTTGTGATATTTCTGACAGCGATGCAGAATAATGTTAAATTTTTAAGACAAAAGTCTTTGAGAGATCAGCTTCATGCCCCCTTCTGGCAGAAAGAGGAACGACATAGAAAACAAGAATTAACATTTAAATAAGGCCAACAATATTCAGCCATATTACATTTTATTTATATAACGTTTGCAGCAAAATTTGTGTGTGTGTGTGTGTGTGTGTTTTGCTCTGTATTCTCGCCTCACTGGGTGTGTTTGTGTCTTGTTTATAATAATAATAATAATAATAACAATAATCAT
>JAOUQZ010000033.1:7974769-7993757 GCA_028564935.1 Neosilurus hyrtlii | reverse complement strand
TCTCTCTCTCTCTCTCTCTCTCTCTCTCTCTCTCTCTCTCTCTCTCTCTCTCTCTCTCTCTCTCTCTATCTCTCTCTGTAGCAGCCTCAGTCTGGCACTAACTGTTTGCCTTTTCTTTAATTATTCTTGTCTGTCTGTCTCAGTGTCTGTATCTTTGTCTCTCTCTTGTTGTTTTAGTTTTTCTTTCTGTAAACATCGATCGTACTGTCTGTCTTTAATGGTCCAACATTGTGAATTGCTTCTGTTTGTCTGGATCTGTTTTCCCCTAACTCTGAATTTCTGTCTGTCTGTCTCTAGGTGCCTGTATCGCTCCTCCCCTCTTTGTTTATCGCCCATTCACTCTTAGTTAATCTACGTTTCTGGTAAGCCTAGCTAAGCTTTTATCTACTGCATGTGAGGATTAAGTTTGATTACTTTATTAATGTAGTTTAATACCTCTAAGGGCAGTGGTGGTGGCTCAACCTTACACTGGTGGGCTCTTAACCCTCTCGGCTCCAGAGGTACTGCATCATGGCTGACCCTGTGCTCAGACCCCAACTGGAACATAACAGAAAAGGAAAAAAATGTTAGTTAAAATTCAGTCATTTTTTTTTTATTTATTAAAATGTCTTTTCATTTTGTAAAACTAATTTTATTTCATTCACTCATTTATTTTCTAGGTCGCAGGGAGGCTGGTGCTCATCTCAGCCAACTCGGGGCGAGGGTGGGGTACACCCTGGACCGCTCGCCAGGCCATTCCAGCGCCAACACACATACAACCATTGATACTCACTGTCACACCTAGGGGCAATTTGCATCAGCCTAATGTGCATAGGGCAGTGGTGGCTCAGGGGTTTAGGCTCTGGCTTACTGATCCGAAGGTCAGGGGTTCAGTACCACCAGGCTCTCACTGTTGGGCCCTTAACCCTCAATTACTCAGTTGTATAAAAATGTTAGATGTATGTCGCTCTGGATAAGAGCGTCAGCCAAATGTAAATGTAATGTGGATATTTTTGGACTGTAGGAGGAAACTGGAGTTCCCTGGAGGAAACCCACACAAACATGGGGAAGCTCCACACAGAAACGCATATGCCAAGTATGGAATTCAAACCCGGGAGTTGCTGTGACGCATACGTGCCAACCACTGCACCACAGTGCCACCCAACAATTATTTAATTTATATATTTAATCATTTAAAAATATTTTCAGTAATATTACACAGCAATTTTTTTATTGAAAGCCTAATTACAGCAATACATGATTTTAAGGGTTTAATTACAGTAATAGTTTCTCAAATAACAACTTTATTATAAACAAAGACAGACAGACAGATAGATAGATAGATAGATAGATAGATAGACAGATAGATAGATAGATAGATAGATAGATAGATAGATAGATAGATAGACAGACAGATAGATAGATAGATAGATAGATAGATAGACAGATAGACAGATAGATAGATAGACAGATAGATAGATAGATAGATAGATAGATAGATAGATAGACAGACAGATAGATAGACAGATAGATAGATAGATAGATAGGGCTCATATATACATATATACATACTGCTCCAGTGGCAAGAGCCTGTACCCTTAAAAGTACAATAAAGTTGGTGTGTTGGTGGAAGAAAGAAACTGGGCAAGTGTAAGGATCCCGGCTGTGTTTAGTACCTACCAGAAGTGGTCCAAGAAAGTACAACTTGTGAACCTGAGCCATGGGTGCCCCAGGATTCACTAATATGTTTGAGGAGTGAAGGCTCTCAAAGGCAAGATGGCTGGCTATGATAGAAGAGTGTAAGAACATACAATGCATCACAGCTTGCTATATAGCCAAAGAGGGTCATAGTAGGGGAGACTGGGGTTAGTTGGAACGCAGGGTAAGTTGAAACAGTGAGATTCTTTTTTTTTTTTTTTTTTTTTTTTTTTAAAGTAAAAATCCTTCTGCTCTGTGAGTCCTGGGGTCTGTCCTGGTGTGCTGATGCTGGCTGGAGTTCTTATCTTGGAAGCCCCTCGCTCCTGCTGATGAAGATCCAAATGGGCTTAGATCTGCACTCAGCGACTGCGAAGACGACTTTTCACTGCTGGTGATATAAACTCTTTTGCTGCAATTGTTTAGGAATTACGGTTGTGGTATAACCAACCGGACTACATGTTGGACTGTAATGAAATTTGTCTTATATGGTCTATATTCTATGGTTTCACCCAAATGAGGATGGGTTTCCCTCTTGAGCCTGGTTCCTCTCAAGGTTTCATCCTTGTGTCAGCTGAGGGAGTTTTTCCTTGCCACGGCTTGCTCATTAGGGATGTGTAGGGTGTAGTAGTAAATTTTTAGATTCCTCCCTAAATTAATTTTACTGTGTAAAGCTGTTTTGTGACAATGTCAATTGTAAAAAGTGCCATACAAATAAAACTGAATTGAATTGAAATTGAAAAATTCTAATCCTCTAAAGGAGGACAACAAAATCACTCAGTTGTCATGCAATTTCATGAAGACGGAACAATAGGTGTTCAGAGGAGAAAGGTTGGTATGATTTTTAACAATCTGACCAAATAGTTCACCACAAAGAAAAGTTGTCCAAGCAGAATAGTGCCAGTATTTGAATATATTTCCCCCAAAACCTCAAACCCTTATATCCTAGATATATTTTGAGAGAAAAATAAATAAATACGTGTTTCCGAGTGCACTGTGTTGTACGGTATGCATGGAAGGGCAAGATGGCTGCTTGGGGTTGGTTGAAACTTGGGGACAGGGGTCTGTTGGAACATGTTGGGGGCTTGTTGAAACAATCAAAATCCTAAAGCAAAATTGTTATACCAGTCTCTGTCTTAATTTCATTATAATTATATGTGAAAAATAAATCATGGCCAAACCCCACCCGATATCATGGAAAGAGCAGTAGCAGAAGTCCTGATTAAACAAAGGCCATGTCGTGCTGTAGCAAGTGTCTTTGCCGTACCACACATCTCACTTTGACGCTATGCTATGAAGATACGTAATGTGAAGGATCTTCTCAAGAACAATAAACTTATAAATAAGTTCCAAAACAGTACAATATGTGATGCTCCATCATACCCCAAGCCAAGTTTCAACTAACCCCAGTGGTGGGGCTAGTTGGAACACCAAAACCAGTCTTGGTTTTACTGGTTTATACCTATAACCTAAAAGACATCCTAAAGGTTTTTATGCTCCATTTGTGGAGAATATTGTAATGCTTTCGGCAGTGGAGGCATTCTTTGAAATAGAAATCCCTTCTTGAGAAATGGACAAAAAATTGTTCCAACTAACCCCAGTCTCCCCTACCAATGCTGATTACCATCCAGTACCCAAAATGGGCATGTGTGAATCAGAACAGGACCATGGACCAATGGAAGAAGGTGACCTGATCTAATGAATCATGTCTTTTCATCAGCCGGGGGTCTGTGTATGTAGCTTTCATGGGGAAGAGATGGCACCAGGATGATGTATGGGAAGAAGGCAAGCCGACGGATGCAGTGTGACGCACTGCAGTTTTGGTAATTTTATGTGTCTTCTCTGAATAGGAGCCTCACATATGTGTGTTTCTATATAAGATTTTAAAGCTTAGCTTAAAGTGCTAGGAACAATTACCAGTGTGATAAATTACAATCCTTCATGAGTGTCCAATTACAAAAATCACAAAGATCATCATTCTATGAGTTTAGGGAACACATTTACTACCTGTTTCTTATTTTTTCACACCTTAGTATGAATTTAGCACATAATCAGAAATCTTATAATAATATAATAATATACAGAAACTCATGTACAATCATCATGGTCATGAATATCATGGCAACAGTTGGCATTCTGTGATTCTTTGTACTGTTTTGTTTTTTTCACCCTGGCATAAACCATTGTTGAACAGACAACTTATGTTACAAAGTTAACAATAGAAATAAGGCAAGAATTTGTATACATACAGCACACCAAATAAATGGCAGTGGCAAGATTCCCTTGACCTTGGTAGATATCGACAACCTTCTGGTAGAAATCAGAATAGATATTTCGCCACTCTTCTTGCCGGAGTTCAATTAAACTGCTTGATTTCCAGGAAATAATCTGACTTTTACAGATAGTCCACATATTTTCAGTAGGGTTTATGTCAGGACTTTCCAAACGCTCTGTGTTAGCCTGCTTTATGTTATCCACTACTTGCTTTGATGTGAGGTTTTGAGGTTATGCTGAAATACTCTGAATTAGTATATACTACACAGGAATGGTGCAGAATAAAGACTTAAACTGCATCTCTGCTGCAACTGTAACTCAGAACCAGTCTGTAACCAGTAACACCACACTAATCTTGTTTGGTTTCTTACTTAACCCAAATACCTTACAGCTGAGGCAGAATCCAATACAATATAAGAGCTGAGCAGCAGAGGGTTCAATTTTAAGTAGTAACTCTGCAGTGGGTCTGAGGTTTATTTTCAAACGTGCAGCTCATTAGCTCAGAGGATTAACCAGTGATTTAGCATTTCCCACATATTTCTGTTTATTTCTCCAATTTACCAAAGAAAGATAAAAACATAATTTTTCATTTTTAGTTTAATCCTCTGAAGTAAGCCAATTATTTATTTTGTCATCTGTGGACCAACAGGTGGTCTGAACTCTGCCTTTAAAAAGGAATGAGGGGGTTCAAGGGAAACACAGCTGCTTGGCCGAGTGCACTTCACAAGTGTGCAGGATTAAACCTTCCACATGGGGGCCAGCGACAGAGAAAAAAGAGACAGAAGAAGGATAGAGAATAGCAGGAGATTGATTAGTGAGGTAAGCAGAATGAAGAATTAAATAAATAGCAACAGAAATGTTATAAAGATGAAAGGCAATAATTATTAAAGTTATACTGGAGCAGAAATTTAATCTATATTGAAGATAGAAGATGAAATGAGAAATTTTGGCCAAACTCAATCAGTTTTCCTTCTTAATTCTACTAGCATTAACTGCAGATTTATCATATAATAAATCTAATTCAGAAGGCGATAAAAAAAAATTATAAATGGTATTATTTTTAGGGTCACGGGGATGGTGGTGGGCTATCTCAGCAGACTCTGGACGAGGGTGGGGTACACCCTGAACAGCTCACCAGACCATCACAGGGGCAAAACACACACACACTCACACCTAGCCAATTACCCTACTGTGCATGTTTTTGGACTGAGGGCAGAAACCGGAGTACCCTGAGGAAACCCACGCAAGTACGGGGACAACATGCAAACTCCACACAGAAACTCCAGAGCTGGGAATCAAACCCAGGACCTTCTTGTTCTGAGGCAAACATGCTAACCACTGTGCCTCCCCAGTTCTTCTTCTCCCTTGTCCCCCTTGTACTCCTTCTCCTCCTCCTTCTTCTTTTTCTTCTTATTATTAATAGTAGTAGTAGTAGTAGTATACATTTAAAATGTTTTAAAAACATAATTGGAATATGTTCAAACTGATGTATTTTAGAAATATTTGGTAAATTTAGAATACTATCTCCTTAGCATAGAATGATTAAGAAATGTCAACAATACATCTCTACTGATTTGAATGTTTAACATGTCATGTAGCCCATTATGTACAAAATGATATTGCTGATTGGGCCTATTAGGTTTTCTGTGCAGCCATGCTTAAAAATGCAATGGTAATAATGTAAGTTATTAAACCTTTTAAGCTAGAAGTAGTTTAAGCCTATAACATGGCAGCCTTTAACCTAGCATTACAAAAAAACAGGTTGTCAGACCTTTATGGGTCATGGCATACTGTCGAATTCCAAACATTCAGTACAAGTCTTAATGATGAAACATTTGCAGAAAAACTGGAAGAAAAAGCTGCTTATCATAAACTAAACTTGCCTTATAATGATTGTAATTGCTAGCTTTCTTTCCTAAATATCGACTCATTAGGTTTCATTACGTGGATAATTAAAATGAGTTAATGAAAAGAGCTGGGTAAGCAGTCCCGGTGCTTACTTACTGTGGCTCCTAGAGAACAGGGGGTTAATCTGTTGGCTGTTTTCATTAGTTTTGTAACGTGAGGTCAGGAAAAATGCTTATTGGTCGTTAGGATGTCAGGACAGACGTCGTTATAAAGTGAAAAGGAGAAGCTTTGCAAAGAAATAGAGCACAAGTGGCGATTTGTTTATTCATCCAAAAGAAGTTTTTAAGACATTTGCATGATCATGATAGGACTGGGAGATTCTTGTAAAGGACGTAGGCTATGCATAACTAAGCCTGTGTTATGTTGGGGCTTGAATTGCAATATAGACAGCAAAATCTTCAGTGTTGGCAGAAATCCGCAACATTGTTTACTTGAAACTGTATGAAAATGTAAGAATTGTTATTTGTTTTACTGATTATTGGTTTATTTCTGGGGGGGAAATGCAATCGATAAAAATGATACATGTAACAATATTGTTAGCCTACCATACAATTTAGTTGGATATCAGAGGCCCAAAATAATCATTTAGAATATTTTTTAAGGTTCAAGATAGATTAGCTAAAGTAAATTATACAACAAACTCGATAAAATAATAAAAAGTCACTTCACTGTTTTTCCAAAAAATTATTGCAATCTGATGCATTTTACTTCAATATCAATATGTGTTGAAATAGTATTGAAAAATGTAAATAATATTATACGATTTAAATTTTATTATACAAACATGCATTTAAAATATCTGCAAAGGTAGCTGAGGTTTCGATGATAAATCGAAAGATAAAGCGAAAACCTTGAAAATACAAAAAACGGAGGCTCGTTTTTTGCTCTTCCATTAGCATCAGCGTCAATCCTTAAATCACATTAACTGCTGGAGAAAAGAAGGAGGACGGAAAATAGAAAAGCGCACTGAAGTGGCGGCCATGCGCGCGCTCGACCTTTTCAACCCATCAGAGAGAGATGCAGCCCACCTGGGCACTTTCCCCACACACCCACACACACACATACAGAGGGGTAGCAAAAAAAAAAAAAAAAAGACATTTGAAGTGTATGGAGCGCAAGGACACAAATATCCATCAGCAATTAAACGATCTAATGGAGCTCAACAATGAAATCTAACAGGGTTTAACCCCCATCATTTGCTGGAGTCCAAATGATTCGTTTTCATCTCGCCGAAATCTGTAATGAACAGCTAAAAAAAACAGACGTCGATTTCGTTTCAGTTATGTCAGTCATGTAAATTAATTTATAGCACACGTTATAGCCTTTATAAATACAACCCAAGAAAATGATTTGAAATTTTTAATAGGATCTAGACACTTACAGGGGGGTATTTTTGCACAGAACATTTTTGCACCTTATTGAATCAACTACCAGCTAAATTACTAACAGGCAATGCATTTTTGGCTTTTCTCTTGTAACCCTCTGGATAACTGCAGGGATTCTTAGGTGTAAAATAATACAAATTTGTTCCTTCTTTTGTTTACCTCACTTTCTATCATATTTGCCAGTCAAAAGGTGTACTTCCGGTCTCTTAACAAACAACACTGGGAACTTTTTGAACCAGGTCAAAAAATGCTTGTGTCCTACCTCCATTTTTGAGAGTGTATATTATGTTTAAACTAATCATCATCATTTTTAACCTCTCCAAATATTTGTAACTTTACCTTTCACTCCATTCATCATATAGTTACCCTTAATATATTAATTTATATCATTTTATATCAATTTCTTACTGTATATGTTATTATTACTGTTTATATTTACACTGTATATCCCTGCTGTCTTATTTATTTGTTTATTCTGCTCTTGACTACTATTGCACGAATGTAGCTGGATACAAACTATTTGTACTGACAGAATCTCAATTCTCGTATTATTTTCCACTATAGTTCACATGCTGTCTCTCAATTTGCTGTCATTTTAGAAGCACAGGATGATAACACCATTAGACTCTAACGTTACAGTTACCACTTAGTGTTTGACTTCGTAATCTGTTAATATCTCAGCAGGGAGATAAATAATCCAACAGAAAACATTACAACTTTTTACGCATTTCTTTACATGCAGCTCTTTGACTTTGCATTAATACAAAATAAACATGAATAATATTTTGAAAATAATAGTCTTAACAGCTTAATATGGCTCCAGAGCTGATTTGCAAACTTACAGCTAATAATAGCAATTTGGATAAAATCATATGAATACATTTGTTAAAAAAAAGTAAAGAAAAACCGTCACATGTCCAGCCAATCCCTAACCAAAGCCTAAATAGTCTAGTCTTGGGTGGATTCTGCACAATGGAAATTTGTATGTGAAAAACACAGGAATGACCCGAGAAGCTACACATGACTGAGGGCTGTAGTAACATATGCACTAGTTTAGCCAACGGGACACAGTAAATACTGTAAAGGCTATTTAACATGATCACTAGTAGTTATTTTAAATTCGTCATTTTGCAGGTCATGTTTTTTTCCGCGAAAAAAAATACATTCGGTTTAGGAAACCTTACAGGTTTTCATATTCAACCCATTTACACTGGAAACAATTCATACCTAATTAGACAGGAATAAAAGGGCGAGTACCTGACATTTTTCCCTAATCCACACTGTGTCTTTCCAGTAGACTGGTGATATATGGCACCAATATCTCTCACACACACACACACACACACACACACACGATAAAATCGTCATGATTTTGTTCTTGCAGTGTGTGACAACCTGAGCGCCATGCGGTCGCGGTGTGTGTGTGTGCGCGCGCAAATGACCTGCACTGCACTGAAAAGTCTCCCATTTTTCATTGCCAACAACTTGAAAGCTCCCATATTCACAAATAAGAGATTTGTAACCCAAGGTTCTACTTCCATGAAGGATTACATAAATACACCAACCATTAGAAACCTTACCTTTATATATTATTTCCTAAAGAACAATAATTTCATTGAATTAATTGCACTGTTAGTGTTAGTTCAATAGACATTTATTGTCCAAATAACGTCTATAATAACAAATAAATTCTTATTGCCTATAAAAACAAATTATAATACCGATTTTATTTATTTAATTATTTTAAAAGAAATGTTATAAAATTCTTTACTTATATTACTAACACACTATTAAAAAGTTTTAACTTAATGATGCATCCTATTCCTTACTGAACAATTATTTGCACTGCACAAAAAAAGTAAAAAAAAAAAAAAACCACAATTTTAAACCATATAAAGCAAAACTAAACAAATAAAGATGGAAATGATGAGAAGAAAGTTTTGAAGGTCTTGCCTTGGCATCCAAACCATCGGAGATTATTTTACGAAATACTGATAGAAGTTTATCACATGTGCTGCTCTTGTGGTGTAAATAATAAACATGTCGTGAATAAACACGTGATTAGATCTGCTCTATTTATCAGCTGGGTGTGACACTGGCTATATGTAGGTGTTCTTTCAGCCCAGGGGGATTTATTGTTAAAGATCAGGGAATAAAATGTTGGTGTTTTAAAGTGTTAATGTTTATGAATGTGGCCTAAGCTGAACAGAACGCAAGAGGCAGGATACAGACCAGTCCTGGAAGGGGGATGCCCCTGGCACTTTGTGTCAGGGTTTTTTTTGTTTTTTTTACTTCCTGTTGCTCCGCCTCTTGTGTTTGTCGTAAGCCTCGCGCGCAGTTACGAATCAAGCAGTGAGATAAAGACGGATCTTCCTCTCCGTGCATCGATTCGCCTGGAACATTTTAACGTGTAGTTGAGTGACTACATAACGCCACCGCAGGCATCGCAGACAGGATTTCCTTTTCTTCTTTTACTGTTGTGTCGGGCTGTCGGAGCGCGAGCACCTCCTCACCTCTGCGTGCGCGGGGCTGAACCATGTCCCTGAGCCCGAAACACTCCACGCCTTTCTCCGTCAGCGACATCCTGAGCCCGCTGGAAGAGAGTTACTTCAAGAAGTTCGCGTGTATGGAGGGCACTTACCGGCAGCCACCGCCTCCTCCTCCGCCTCCTCCTGCACACAACGCTCAGCATCAGCACCACCAGCACCAATCGCACCACCAGCACCAGCAGCAGCACGGAGTGAGCCACGGAGCTTATCACGTGCCCCACGCCATGTCGCAGTTCTCGCACGCGGCCGTGGCAGGATACTGTAATGGGAGCCTCAGCGGCGTGGCGGAGCTGCCCACGTACCAGGAGAGCGTGAGAAGCGGCGCTGCTACTGCGGCTTGGTACCCAACCAACCCGGAACCGCGATACACAACACGTGAGTTCATACAAAACAACAAAACAAACAAACAAAAAACCTACTCAGCATAAAAAATATACCATCATATTGGATGTAAAAATGAGCTACTGCTGAAAAAAAGGAAATTAATATTTATATAGTTAGTCTTTCTTAATCGCCTGAATGTATAAAACTGTATTTTAATCGTAAATATTCCTTAGAAGTGAAAACCAGAACATTGTTTTCCCTGAGCCGTGAATTCCTTATTACAGGGAGAGTAAATGATAAATAATCTACAAACCAATAAAATCCAAATGTTAAATATTCAGCATATTTTTATGCAACACTGATTTCGTTTTCAACAGTCCAGCTAATAAACAACCATCTTAGCAACGTCCATTCTCCTAAACTGGTCCTGTTCTGTGCTACAAAACTCTAAATCTGTCTTATTTATTTACACTAAATAGGACACATACCAGTCATTTTCTTTTCCTATTTAATCCTGGTTAGATAAAAAAAATCGCACGTACAACTATATTATATATATATAAACATAAGCCGAGGCCAAATTTAATGGCGACAATTAAAATATTTCAGAAAGACCTCGTCATAAAAACCTTCACACAGAAGCCTTTAAGTTGCTTTTAAAGTAAACCTTACACCTGTATCTCTTTTTTTTATCGAAAAAAGTCTTAGCTCACGGCTTAATTTTTTTATATGATATATAAAAAAAATTATATTATTTTAAAAATAAATTAAGATTTTTTTAAATAAAGTAAAAACGAGTGTATATATATATATATATATATATATATATATATATATATATATATATATATATAATTAAACTATGCATCTTATGCTTATTTTAAATTACTTAATATTTTAAATTGCACCGGTTTTAACAGAACCTGCTCTCAGACTTGTTTAATTAAACCGAATACTGACTCTGATAGATGAACTTTAAAGATTTATAACGAATCGGTTTATTCTTGTAATAATTTTACAGGCTATATAAAACCAGTACCAATACCCGGTCCTCTCTCTTTTAAAGTTCCCAGGTTCATGGGCTCCTCCACTGCTATGAACATGAACATGAGCGCGCTCGCGGGAATGGACGCCAAGTCCATGGTGTCTCTGCACGCGGCTCCACGCCGGAAGCGTCGCGTGCTCTTTTCTCAAGCGCAGGTGTACGAACTCGAGCGTCGGTTCAAGCAGCAGCGCTATCTGTCTGCTCCCGAGCGCGAGCACCTGGCCAGTCTGATCCATCTGACGCCGAACCAAGTTAAGATCTGGTTCCAGAACCACCGCTACAAAATGAAACGACAGGCCAAAGACAAAGCGGCGCGCGAGCCGCAGCTGCAGCAGCAGGACGGCGGGGACGCGTGTCAGCAGCAGCTCTCACCGAGGCGCGTGACGGTACCTGTGCTCGTCAAAGACGGGAAACCCTGTCAGAACGGAACCGACACACAGACTTCCGGTCAAAACGTTGCCATGCCTGTGGTTCCGCTTCAGCAACGGTGCCAGACAGTGGTGTCTTTAGCGTCTGCAGCTGAGGATCTTGATGACATGACGCCGAGTCCAACAGCGCTGCACGGCGCTCACCTCACCGGCCTGTCTCACCTGGACTCCGCCCTCCTGGAGTACAACATGGCGGGCTCGAACCTGCTCTACGGCAGAACTTGGTAGGCAAATAAGCGATGCGTGCGAACCCGAACCGGACAGGACAGGACACGACACCGGCTGAAAAGGTCCGAGAACAACGAGAAACTAGACACAAAGACAAGCGCGTTTGTGGAATTCTATTAGATGATAAACCCCTCCAGAAATAAAACCTCACGGTCGGGCTTTGTAACTAAATGGTTTCATGGTGTGGATGAGCGGTGGGGGAAAGTCACCCCTCTCTACTGTTCTTGAACCTTTTTGTAAGATGCTTTTCAATTTTTTAAAAATGAACTTGATGCTAAATATAAAGGACACGTCCAACACCACAGGATTTTATGCTGTTCACACAATCTTTTTGTAATTTAAGAAAAATTCAGAAGAATTAAATTTAACAATAAAACCAGTGTGAATCATTTTCAGTTATCTTACAAGGCAATGGGAAATAAATCAATGATTTTGGAAAATTTATTTAGTTGGAGATTCATAATACAGGTTTCAAAAGTGTTCATGTTGCTCCATTAAGCAACTGATTTGTTACATTGGTTTTTAAAAAAAAGCAATAATTCGCACTGCTGCTTTACTAAGTATTTTTACCCCCTTTTCACAGGTTATCTATACTGTAAAAAAAAAAAAAGCCAAAATTGTCAGCACTTTTTAAATTTCAATATAAAGCGAAAAAAATGCAGTCAGCTAATATTAAGTATGATCATAAATATTAAAGATCAAATTGTAGATTTCTATAGTTCAGTCTTGGTCAGGTTGAGCAGAATTTGGCAGTTAAAAAAAAAATTTTGATTTTCATCAAATCTGTAGATTTTCAAATGTAATTTTTTCCCCCCACCCCAACATTTTATTTTAATAGACATTTATAGGGTTGCTATCCCAACAGGTGTGTATAATGAAATATCCCCACCCCCCAGAAAAACCTCAACAACAAAACAATGCAATCTATTTTTGACTACAGTTTCAACGTTTCATATTTGGGGTGTAGAGGATATAATATCCTGTAGGACATAATATCCCTTACACCCCAAATATGTAACGAACAGTCAAAAACAAAAAAAAAAAAAACAAAACAAAAAAAAATTTCCACCAAATAGAAAGACATTAGTTTGATTGTTGAAATTAAGAGAATTGACTTCAGCAGCTGAATGCACAAACTTCTAAATTTAGATCAAGACTATTATCCATGAAGATATTTATTCTATTCTAAATTAAATCGGTGTTTTGACTCAAAAATCTACATTTTGTTATTGTCCACTATGTGGAAGCACTTATTCAGCTGCGGATGAACAGTGGAAAATGTTTTTTTAAAAAAAATCCAGAAATACACGTTGACTACACGTATTCCAAAATGCTGCTATCGGCAGGAAATATTCAATCTTATCTGAAATATTGGTAAAACATCACCACCTCCACCACCACCAACAAAAACCATCACACACATGAATACTGTAGTTGATAGCTGTATATTTTTTGAATTTCACAGGAATTACAAAATCAGTACATAAAAACTGTTAGACTGAGTAAAACCAGAGTATTCTCCCCCCCTTTCTTTTTCTTAAAAAACAAAAACCCAACAAGACACCCCACAGAAATCAAATCACCAGGCCACTAAAACAAGTAAGGTTTTGGGAAATAAGGAGGCATCTCCTTTAAAACGGCGAACTACTCAATTCCAGTTGTAGCGCCTTGCGGGTGGAGGCAGGCCGTAACTCCTTGACGAATTATAACCCTGGGTGGGGAAAGCAAGAAACCTAATTAGCAAAAATTAAAAATAAATAAATAAATAATAAAAAAAAAGAGAAAACCACCCTTAAATCCTTTCAGTTTTGTGCAGGTGCTGGAATTTCAAAACTACTAACATATTTGTAATTCAAAAACAAAAAGGACCTTTATAAAGTACCTAGAATACAAAACACAAACTTAAGAATACCACCTGCGGTTGGTGATCATCTCGGCGTTGCATGTGCTGCTGAAAAGCACCTGCTCCTCCACGACCTCTCTGCATGTTGTGCTGATACGCCGAGACTTGAGCCTGCATCGCCCGATCCCATCCATGAGCACTGTGCTGGGGTCTGGATGAAGGATGAAAGGGGGGAGAAAAACCAAAAAAAAAAAAAAAACCCATCACATACAAAGCGGTGACTGCAGTAGAAATAATCCAGGCTAACTAGTTACTACAGATCCTTACACTGAATATTCCAAACTAGCATCATAAAGTAGGTGATGCAGTAAAAAGTTGATGACATTTTTGTTGCATGATCACACACACGATTTAAAAGGTTCTTATTTAGGAATTCAGAGAGGTGAAAGAGGGAAGGTGGTTAGTTTTAAAGCTACAAAATAAAATGTTAATGTTATTAACAGGAATTATACTTTTCAATAAAAATTTGATTCTGTAACCCAAAAGTGCTGGATTTGACCTGGAAAAAAAATTATAATTTTTTTTTTAACTGGTTACATAAAGAGAGCTGATTCTGTACATTTTGTTAATATGAATTTCATTATATTTGCAATGTGCATTTTTCCCAAGCTGTAGGGATAATCCAAATTAAAAAAGCTGCAGTTTTTTGCAAAGGCGTACATTAAGTGCTAAAGTAAAAAGCTATTTTAAGCCAAATAACTTGTAAAGGGGAAAAATTGATTAAGGCAACTTTTCAGTCATCGTGGCAAAAAAAACCAAAACAACAAGAGTGTTGGTCTCTTGCGTCACTGAGAAAAAAAAAAAAAAAAAAAAAAAAACCCAACCACGTACAATATGTACTTAAGAGATTGTAATGAAGATAGTGTGATAAATCTTGCTCGCAGTCCAAACTTCATCTTTCTATAAATAACCAATACTATACAGAAAAAGCTAAAGACTGAGAGGATCAATCGCTGGGGACTTGTGTGCAGCTGGGGCAGTCCTCCTGGTCACATTCTGGGATGAGACTCATGTTTTAAGCGTCCACCTTTCTCATATATTTGAGGATGTGTAAATTGCTAAGTGAATAAGATTGAGTGTGTTGATGGTGGGCCTCTTTATTTCTTTAAAACTGAATCATGTTGAAAATCCGCTGTACATGTGTACAGAAAATACTTTGGGGGGGGGGGGTGATAAAAACAACCACTTACAGATGCATGCAATTCCAGTGTACTGTTGAAGCACACCATGGCTATAGCTCCAAACTATATCCCCCACAGTTAATATAATTCATCTTACTGAACAAGTTTAAGCTTGAGATGCAACAGGACAAAACATGACATGCAAGATTTGTCAAATAAAGGCAATTAGGAAAACTGGTTTGCTGTAATGCGTCAGTGACAGAGCCTTTTCTCTAATGCCATTAAATATAGGTGGTGTATTTCTAGATCTTTTTGGGATAGTGTTCATGAACTTTGCTGCGTTTTGGAGATTAGTGACGTAGCTGCTTCTTAACTCAGACAATAATTAGCCTCATGTTAAAAGACATGCAGGGCGATCAATCTTGCAATAAATATCATGGTCAACTGGTTCAAAGCTTTAATAGGAATCTGAACAGAATTGGGGACAAACTAGTTTCAGATGTAAAAAAAAAAACAAAAAAAAGGCAGTATGTTTAGTACATATCCTGCTGTGTGCACATACACGCATTACACCATTTACTACATACATGTATAGCTAGCTACATTAGACTAATGGAAAGAGCAGAAGCAATAAGCAGCAGACGCATCAGAAAAAGCTTTAAAAGAACCTGCTGAGAATTAAAACCATCACAAAGAATATTCAAAATGTTTTAGCTCAGCTTGTTCAGCTATCAGCACAGCTTTAGCAGAATAGGCATTCTATTACTGTAAGAGTCCCACATGCTAATCTGCAGCACTGACAAGACTACAAAGCCCATACACAAACCCACAAGCGAGATTTAAAAAAAAAACTCCACATGAGCAAATGATTTTTACTGGAAATAAAACGTAGTAAGTAGTTTGCTCTAAATTCACACATTTCTTTTAATTGAAGAAACCTGAGAGAGTTAGAGAGGGAAGAAAGAAGCATGTGCATGATCGAGGCTCACAATAACACGTTCACAGACAGAAGTAGCCATGGTATTATGATGGAGCATTATCCCCACCAATATGGGTGAACAACATTGTGATAGAGCAGGAAAAAAAAATGTAATACAATAAAAATAATTCACTACCATCCCATCACTTTCTGGTCATTTCCCACTGAGCTCAAAATGGTGTTCGTTTCTATGAATATCAAATTTGCAACATGTGGCAATCCATACACAGAGGATACCCAAACTCGCTCTAATCCACACTCTAGAAGATAGAGAGAAGAAAAAGAAAAGAGGAATCCTAACCATCCCTCATTACTCAACCATGTCACAGCCTTCCCAACGCCTGCCTTAGCAAACAACTGCGGAATCCATAATCCCTCCTCCAGGTTCCTTTATGCATTGCATTTGTGTCTGTCCTGAGTGCTTAAAGGAAATGCGCACAGTCGCCACTAATAACTACTGACCTAAGGTGACACAGGCCTACAATAGGCCTGGCAGGCCTAAAAAGTTGAACCCAAAAGAAGCTGATTAGTGCCTGAAGAGGTCTGGAGCCAGAATCAATGGCTGGTCTGTGTGACCGCAGCGGCCCAGCCTTCGGGGCGATATTGGACCAACAGAATTAGTGCTGCCTCATTAAGCCCTGCAAAACCTCTTCAGGAGAAAATTTGTTTAGCCTGTGCAAAATAACCAATTCCATTCTAAGCCCTCCCACAGAGGAAGCGAAAGGGAGAAAGAGACCAAGTAATTCCAGTGGGGAGAGAAAGGATTTCTATATTCAAAAGAATTAAGGAAAAGAAAAATCTTTTTGCAAGACGTTCTGATCACATCATACAGCGCTACTGCATATGTATGAGCAAAATGTATAGACAGACATCACATGCATGTGAAACAATCGGACAAGACCTTAAGTGTATATGTGCAAGGAGCAAACAACGTCCTTAAGCATGAATGAGGTGAAGTTGACGTTTAAATACAGAGAATATGAAACACATAAGATGGAAAAAGCTGAGCTGTAAGCTTACCGTTGGTACTGCTGTGGATGAGATGGCTGTGCGTTTCTCTGAAATCCCTGTGGCCTGGAATCTATTAAGGATGGGAGAAAAAAAAAAAAAAAAAAACAACCCATTTAAATTATCTATATGAAACAGGAAAACATGTGATGGTCCCTGATAACAGTGTGTAAAGAAATAATCATGCTAATATATTGGATGTGAATTGGGCTTTAAGTCAGTTAATTTCACATTTACTAGTTGCAGTCAGAGTAATGAAAGCAAAGCGGTTTCAGTGATACAATTAAGCAGGAGCGCTTCACATGACAGCAGTACCTGAGGGGGTGGAGGGGAGAGACGAGGGGTGGGTGGGGGTGCGGACTCTGCATTTGCATTTCTTCCCCTACAAAATGAACTAAGTATTCATCTGGCGACATTGTGTCGGGCTTAAGTGCTCTAGTTCCAGCGAAGCAAACCCCTCAACAAAGGCACACTAAAAAAAAAAAAAAAAAAAAAAAAAAGGAAAAAAAACCCCAAAAAAAAGTAGCGAGTGGCTTGGACCCAATCTCCTGTTGCCAAGGCAATAACCAGCTGCAGAGCACAGACTTGTTTGTTTTATAGTAGAAGCTTGGTGAGTGGCTAAGACGGAGAGAGATGGTGGAGGCGAAGCAGAAAGTAAAGAGAACTTCTGCTGTCATTTACAAACAGGTTCCACTCTGCTCTGGGGGGAGGAAAAAAAAAAAAAAAGTTTCCATGTTTGTCGTAATCAGTTACACTGGTAAATACCCCATTTATTATTCTGGATGCAAATAACCATGTTAAGACTATAGTGAAGATGGCATCCTATTCTCACAGGCTCAGATATACTGATGAGAAGGAAAAAAAACAAAAGGGACCACCCACTTTTAGCCCAATTACGTTGCCCCCCCCCCACAACCAGTCGGCTGAGCTCGGCTGTATACATCCTAAAGACAACGCTATAATCTATTCATCCATAATAAACCCAGACTAGACTTAGCAGAAAGGATCTGAACACCAGGTGACAAATAGGATTACATCAGCAATCCTGTGTAAACTGTCTTCTCATTAACTTAACACAGGGATTACGCCGTCCCAATGCACATCTTGTAAATACTGACATACTGCCTATTTTTTAACAGACCCACATAACGACAAGACCAGTTCTAGTCCTGCAGTTCTATGCTGTGTGATCAAGCTCACATTTTCATTGATTGCTGATTCACTGAAAGAGGCAAGAATGTGTAGTGAGAAGTAGTGAAAAGTGATCATTCTTTACAGCAATATCAGTACATGTCCCATTCATCATCATAAAGGAATACAGGAAGAGATAGAACTCGTATTATCTACTCATGACTACCACACTGTGTGCACAATTATTAGGCAAGTGATTATTTTGACCATATAATTTTATCCATAATTTCAAACTCCAAGCTGTATAAACTTGAATGCTTATTGGATTTAATGCATATCAGGTGATGTGTATTTGTGTAACGAGGGAGGGTGTGGCCTAAAGAGATCAACACCCAATATCAAAGTGTGCATAATTAGACAGATTCTTCTCAGGAAAAATGGGCCAAAAAAAAAGAGATTTAACTGACTCTGAAAAGTCAACAATTGTAAAATTTTCAGAGGGATGCAGCATGCATGAAATATCTAAGATTTGGGGCGTGATCACAAAACAATCAAACGTTTTGTTGCAAATAGTCAACAGGGTCACAAGAAACGTGTCGAGAAGAAAAGACTCAAATTAACCACCAAAGATTTGAGAAGAATCAAACATGAAGCCACCAGGAACTCATCATCCTCCGGTGCTCCATATTCCACAACTGCAACCTACCTGGAGTGTCAAGAAGTACGAGGTGTTCAGTTCTCAGAGACACGGACAAGGCAAGAAAGGCTGAAACCCGACCACCTCTGAACCAGACACACAAGTTGAAACGTCAAGAATGGGCCAAGAAATATCTGAAGACAGATTTTTCTCAGGTTTTGTGGACTGATGAGATGAGAGAGACTCTTGACGGACCAGACAGATGGACCCGTGGTCGGATCAGTAACGGACACAGAGCTCCACTTCAACTCAGACGTCAGCAAGGTGGAGGTGGGGTACTGGTATGGGCAGGTATTATTAAAGATGAGCTAGTTGGACCTTTTCAGGTTGAAAA
>JAOUQZ010000033.1:7958798-7971134 GCA_028564935.1 Neosilurus hyrtlii | reverse complement strand
AAAGGAGGGTTGGGGGGGGGGGATTTACAGGTTCTAAATAATAAAGGAAGCATTCATAATGAAAATGAAATTTAACAATCATTCCAGATTAACCAGGAATGATTTCTAGATTGTAGATGGGACTAATCTTTGCATCATCCAAACCTTCTGACTGAGTGCATTCTGACATGTATTCAAAAAAATGTGGCCAAAATCCAGTACACAAATGTTTTTTACATGTCTGCACATGCTTTATACAATAACATTTCATTCTGACTTAATCATGTGACCTTCATACTGTTCCACATGGAAAGAAATGGTGTGTATGTGTATATTATATATATATATATATATATATATATATATATATATATATATATATATGACTCACGCTGGTGGTCTCGAAGAGGTGGTCGGTAGTTCCCTTGGTGATATGTACTGGGGGGCAGCACACTGCTGTACATTCCACCCACGCCGATTAGGGGGGGTCTGTGTCCGTGCTGACCACCTCTTTGTTGATGGCTGTTGATATGATGGCTGATTGGAAAGAAACATAACAGTTCAACAAGCCTTCATAAACGACCCTTCACACAAAATTTCCCAGCACTCTTCTCCTACAGCAGCAGGAATTAAAACTCCGGCTCCTTGTTCTGTGATAAATGGCTGTGAGCACCTGCCAGCGTGGTCTAATCAAACCTAATGATGGCTTTCATGAAGAGATTAATGCTTCGGCGAGCAAAAATCTGCTCAAACCACATGCATAATTCATTCGTTCATAGGCCTGATAAATCTGCCAGATGTTCAATTAGGTTTTTAAGCATCAGTTCTAGTTTTCTCCTAAAGCAGATCAAACCTAACAGAAATGATCATGTTTTATAAGAGTCCTTTTCATCATGAACACAGAAATCAATCAGACAAACAGATCTGAACTAATAATTATATTAAAGCAACAGTCTTAAATTAATGTTCCTCCATGTATGAACATAAACATGACAACTAACTTTTACAATCTGCTACCACTATACCACTGTTACTAGTCTCAGGAATAAGTAAATTTTTTTGTTATTGGTTTTTCTATTAAATAACATGCACCAAGACTATAAAAGCCAAGATGATATTTTTGCACTTGTTCTAACAAGTGTATAGTAACAACCATCATGCACAGAGACCTGTACAGAGGACCATCCTCACATCTAACACACATATTAAAAAAGTGTGTAGTTTTTTTTATGGTTTATATGGTTAAGAAGTCAAGACTTTTGTTTTTTGGTAAAACCTCCACCAAGGAGTGTGTGTTTTCATCTCCATGGGTTTATATGTATGTTTTTTGGTGTTTAACTTCCGGTCACAGTTTGACAGATCAACTGAAAACTGCAGATTCAGGATAAGGTTTGATGTCCGACCAAGTTTCACCCAGATCTGATCCGGGTTGCGCAGTTGGCACAATCTAAATTTAACATGGGGAAATCCCATTTTTGGAAGCATGGTAGTACAGCAGGCCCAGCAGGGGGTGCTGTATTATTCATTATGGCTTGGCAGAGGTTTGAGGTTTAAGATCTCATTTATTAATTTTTTTAAGGAGTCTACTGTTTCAGTATATTGCAAATTAGAAGTAAGCAAAATTCTGAACAATACATTTTTAGAGGGCATTGCAGTTTCTCTGAACACTAAGTGCTGCCTAATCAAGCACAGGATAAAAAAAAAAAATTTTTTTTTAAATATAATAAATAAATTACACCTTCTGGCAAATTATTGTGGTACTTAACACTACACAAAAAAAAAAATTCAGAAGATAGATATGTCATCCACTGAGGGAGTTGATAATAAATGGCCTATTTACTCTTTTTACAGGGATTATGCCAACAAATGCAATTATATGCTCACATGAGCAGGCGACCTGCATCTTAGACATGCTGGGCTTGAGCCCCTAACCTTCTGTTCTGTAATTTAAAGCCTTAACAGTTCATCTACCACTGACCTTAAATTTACAGTGAGTGCTGCTGTCTAAGCGGTCTTTCTATGATCACAGTTTAATTCTTTACATAAAGGGATAATAAAATACACAAATATATAAAAACTTGTGTAATATCTTATGGTCCCAAACACCTACCCCAATGTCCTGAAGGCAGACTGGTCCAAGTGCATCTGCTGGCGGTTGGAATTGAATCCCAGTTGGGGTCTCCATGGTTGGTTGTTAGACCTTTCCCAATCTCCAGGCTTCAACACTTTTTGGGGAATCCTGGAATAAACAATTATTTACAAAAACAGAAGGGACAAAAGGTGCTGCAAAAAGACCCCAGCCTGCAATGTGACCAAACTGCGTTGGACTTATCAAAATCCATCCAACACTTAAGGAGTTGCACTTACAAAACCCACCACTGTATTCCAAAATATTGAATTAAATAAGTTGAATTATTTCCCCTTAAACACATCAAACCCAGACTATTTTCCTTCATGCACATCCTCAGGTGGTACTCTATATCTGTGGGATTCATCAAAAAAGTGGGGATTGTAAATACAGAAGAGATAGCGAGAACAGCAAACTGAGTTTACGAGAGGAAAAAAAAAAAACAAGAAAGTTATTGCACTAAAAATCGTATATACAAAACATTTCTCCGTCTTTAAAATCAGATCTCAATAGCTTAACTTATGAGCCTAAAACTATTGGGGCCTGCAAATCAAAAAAGAGACCAGAATTAATTGCCCAACATATCATTATTTCTAATTAAGGTGAGAGTCTATACATACTTTGCTCCAGGAAGGATGACAGCCTTGAACACATAATTGTCGTCATACTGTGGATCCCGGAACTTAATTCTGCAAAACAAACACATTTGAGTTGATATATATATATATCTATAAAAACACCCACACACACACAATGTTGGATTAAAGTTGCTTACCCAATTGCACTGCTGCATGGAATGTCCCTCAACATGGGGATGGGAGATTCTACAGGTCTGAGAAAAGGCATCAAGGGGGGAAAAAAGAGAGAGAGAAAAAAAAAAAAAAAAAAAAAAAAAAAAAAAAAAAAAAAAAAAACTTAGATTCAATTCATATTTCTCAGATTAAGGGGCCACAGGGAACAGCAGCAAAAAGGTATGCTGAAAATCGAGTGCAAAGCGGCTGCTTCTTACTTATCTGGTAGAATAGGATCTTCATCAAGAGATAATGTACCTTGGATCCCAAAGCAAAGCTCTGGAGGAATCTCAGTACCCTAAATGAGGGTTCAGAGAAACACCATGTCAGGAGGGACAGCAGATTACAGTGAACGTCATGTGCTTTACAGCAAGTGACGGAACAGATTATACCTTAAAAAGGATCACAACAGGTTCTACAGATTCTTTTGAATGTTTTATGGTCGTCTAAAAGATTTTCATGCAGTCTTGTATTTACAGTCAAACTTACATGCAATTATTTTTTACACTTTTAGCTTAGACTTCAGTCACATGACTGTTTCATACCTACCTCATGAGATTCGGTGCGATAGAGCTCCTGGATGAAGTCACAGAGAGGGTGAGATTTCCCAATAAAAACCACATCACTGCCCAGACTATTCCTTCTGACTGAAAGGGAAACACAAGAGCACATTACTTCTGATTTACATCCCATGATTTATTTCATTTAGGAAAGAACAGCCATTTGTTCTGGTCATGTGCATGAACAACTGATGTACCAATAACACAAACTAGTTCATAACTTGTTTTTAAAAAAAAAAAATTTTTTTAATCCCCTTAAATTCAATGCCTAGTAATATCAACCACACATCCAAAACAACAAGTTTATAGCTAATCTCCAGGGATAGACAGACAAATCAGTAACAATAAAAAGGCTACATGTCTGCAAAGTTAAAACACATACTGCATAAGTATAAATAAAGCAAGCATAATGTTGTATTTTAGCCTTGTTTTAGGTTTTCAGGATACATAAGAACATTAAGCCATGATTAGTCTGTCCAAAATACACCCTCCATCTGGTTAGCCCTAGAAATAGTTTTAGTACCCAGCACTCACCTTCCTCTGGAGTTAAATCAGGGTAGACTTTTTCTAAGGCTGCCCGCAGCCTGCGTTCATCAACAAATGGCAACAGAGCGACACCTTTTACAAGAGAATGATCAAAATTATTAACAGCATCATATAAGAAGGTAAGATAGAGATGTGTATTTAATTTTGGTTACCCTGCCAGGCATATTTCTTTCCATTTAAATCGATCGCAAAGTCTTCAGGATAGAAATCAATGATGGGGGAGTCCTGTTAACAGAAACACAATGCTTCAAAAACCTGTACGAAGCTACAAAGTTGATGAGCTTGTGTTTTACATAACACGATTAAACTACAGTACACAAGGATTTTATTTTAAGTGGACTCACTGGGACGCTCATCAGTTCCCTCCACGTTGGTGGCAGAAAGTTCCCACTGGCAGCAGGAAACACACCCATCAACTGCTCTAGAGGGTTGAACTAAAGTGATAACACGGCCATACACAAAAAGTGTTATTGAAGCTTTTTGTTTCTGTATCCCAGCAGGCACTCATGACTCAGAGCTTCATCTAAAAAAAATTCATATTTTCAGGGGAGGGGGAAATGGGGGGGGGGGGGGGGGGGGTTTACACAAATTAGATTTTCCTTTGCACTTACTGGCTTGGTCCCCTTCTCGAAATCTGTGAACATGTCCTTGATGTCTTTGAAATCAGACGCAAATGGGGCATAGTGGAATGGAAAGTACCACTTCCAGGATGCACAGCCCTGGCAATGAATCAGGAGGTTAATAAACCATACATACTAAAAAATACAAAGTCCACAAAATTTCCATGCCATGGAAAAGATTTTATATTCCATGATATTCCAGAAACTCAAATGAGCCATGAAAACCCCATTTTAAGCATTCAATTCTTGAAGCATCTTTATTATAAAGAAATAGTGCACCATTGCTTTACCCATCATGTAGTATAAGCTGTTATTTTATAGAATAAAAAAAAAAAAGAAAAAAAAAAAAAAACTATAAATAAAAAGATCTGCAATCTATGGTAAAATTGATTTGATCTTGGAAGTAGAACACTTGTTACAAAGGGGGGGGGGGGGGGGGGGTGGGGGGGGGGGGACCATCTTACACAGTTGCAAGCCTAAAAGTCATAACTTGTCACTATGCATAATGAATTTACACATGAAGCACCAATAAACTCATGGGTTTCAAAGTTTACAACCTTTTAAACCCCCACACATGTGGGAGGTTAAACCATCAGGCATGTGAAA
This sequence comes from Neosilurus hyrtlii, assembly GCA_028564935.1. Taxonomy (NCBI): domain Eukaryota; kingdom Metazoa; phylum Chordata; class Actinopteri; order Siluriformes; family Plotosidae; genus Neosilurus; species Neosilurus hyrtlii. The sequence goes on along the minus strand of JAOUQZ010000033.1, from coordinate 7,965,904 downwards.
ATTTACCCTATATTTACTCAAAATACACCCTTCTATACACCTCCATGTGCGTGTTCTCTCTCTGTGCCTGTCCACGCACAACAAAAGCATGACTGCATGACAGAGGGCAGCAGAAGCATCTGTGGCAAAATATAAGAGCTCGAAATAAATCCCATGGGAGTGAAGCAAGTGGAGGCAAACAAGCCAAAGCATGTACATGAGCTCTTATTTAGTGCACACAAATCCCTCAGCCAGAGCCCTAATCAAACTGGGATCTGCTGGAGATGGCACACAAACTAATTATTCAATTTATAGCTAAAGATCAAGACCTGCATTTGTAACTGACTTCATAATCCTGATCAGTGAAGGACAAGGCAACCAGAAAAGGCTGTATAATACAACCGCCTCAATATGGTTGGGAATGCTTTTTTATTTATTAAATCAGAGATCAAACAGTACCACATTTTGGCTCTGTATTTTTCAGACAATGCATACAGTTTAGCCCTGTATGTATGTACTGTTAGCTTAGCATGTGTTATTAATATACTCATACTTCCACCCATGCAGCATAACCCTACCTACAATCTCCACTGATCAGCAAGGTTCAGTTACACTGTTAAGCAAAACTAAAGATGGTTATCACATTCCAGTGATGAGGCAAGCCATTTATTATGATAGATACTCAAGGACATTAATAACTGAGCCCCATACTTAAACAGTCTTGAAAGCAGGAATTGAACAGTTTTTGAAAACATCCAAATGACAACAAATTTATTAGATTTTTTTTGCCATACTTCTACTGAACTTTCTGGAGTTAATGGCTTTAAAACATCAACAGAATAATTAATTAAATTTGCCTTAAGACAGTGCCTAAATCTGTCCTATAAATAAAATCACCGTAACAGCTGTCAGAGCCTGAACTACCAATGATCACATCCTGACAAATCACAATTCAACCTCTACCCTCCTACCCGTGTTACTTTTTTTCCTGCTCTCTGAAAAAGGTTTTGTGAGAAAATTTGTACAGCAATTAACGGAAATGTATAAAGCAAGGCTAGTGTAAGAGCGGCATTCGTCAGAGTGGGATGTTCAGTCACCTACCTGGTAGTAGTATCTAAGAACCCAGCAGAGCCCCTCTACATAGGCCTTGACCACCTTTTTACGAAATTCATCATCAGTTTCATCCACATCAAACTTGGTTTTGTAGTACCGTTGCTTCCAGCCTGCCTCCCACAACCTACAAAACATGACAAATTAAACAGCTGCCAGTAAACCCTAGAAAGAAGAAAACTAAACAGTCCAGTCAGAAAGAAACCAGACTCTAAACCAAGTCAATGATCAAGTGTATAATTCTAACAATTTTATTGAGAAATAAACTGAATTATTTTTTTTTTTACTTGGGTTATTTTTGTAATACCAAATCATCATGTTTCTTCCATGCATATTCACACCCTCAAAAATATTTCGGTGGACTTTTAAAAATGCAGCGGCACTCCACTCGCGTAATCAAGGATGAGTGACATCTGTCGAGACGATTTTCAACGTGTCCCCAGTGGGGTAACAAATACTGCCATGAATACCAATTTAGCCCAACAGCTTTATCAGTTTTGACAAGTGCATCACAAAGGAATATTCAGTGCATACACCCCATTCCATATTAATCACTGGTACTTGTGGAAGAGGCCACCACCAGAGTTGAGAAGAAAGGGGGGGGGGGGGGTAAATGAGGTGGAATGGTGGGCTCCAATCACATCACCTCACGTTATCCTCAGGTTCTGGCTCACTGTCGCTGTCCCCAGCTTTCCTCTTCACACCGTGGCTGTCAGTGTTGCTCGGTCCCGCAGAATCCTAAGACAATATTAACAATGGAAATGTGTTTAGCTATGTGAAGTGCATAGTTTATAGTAGACAGTTGTCTATAAAACAACTGATATCCATCTCAATAAATGACATGATCTTGTACTTTAACAAATTAATGAACTGCATTTAAATGTAACAGCACAAATATTACAGAATTACAAATTAAATGATCTTAAGAAAAACAATTGAATTAAATGCATGCTAACAATGGCTGTATTTAAAAAAAAAAACCCCAGATACAAAAATAAACAAACAAATTCAGATTTACTTGCCTTTCCGCCATTTTTCAACATGGCTCTTAAAGAATTGGCAGCGTCCTGCAGGCAGTGGGTGGGGGGAGGGAGTTAGGGTGTGAATATGAAAAAAGTATAAACTAATAAAGATTTAGAGTGAAAAACCCCAATTTAAAATAAATTCCAGTGGCAAAAACCAGCTCTTCTGGGAAAATTCTGGGATGTACCTTGTTCTGCTGGTAGTTGCTGCCCTGCATCCTCATATCATAGGCTGTGTGGCGAGCATTGTGTACAGGCATTGGTCGGTCTCGTCCTCCTAATGCGTGAGGGGCGAACTGACCTCCGGTGACAAATGCAGGACCACGTTCTGCCTATGAGACATACACACAGGATTTAGTGAACCCAATTTCTACCGGGTTCAGCGGCACTTGCTCTGCTATCCAGTTGAGACAAGCTTTGTGTTAAGTTTTAATCATGCCCCTTACTAAAAATATGCAAAAGTCAAGAGTTCAGAATACTGTAGGTTGAGGGCTTCTGAATTTTTAATGCTTAAAAATCTGTATTCATGATTTTTCAAGTTCATGTGTGGTTCCCGTTTAAAATAAATAAATTTAAAAAATCAATTATGGGCGGAGTTTTTTTATGTAAATATACAATCAAATAAAACTACTGGCACACATCTCTTTCAACCCAATTATCACAGGTCTAAATTTTAAAAAATTACAGCACACATTAAGATTTGTTCTTTTTAACAGACACAAGAAAATAAAAGGAGACAGACTTAATGTTTAACAAAGGCTTCTTGGTGAAAAGTGAAAAATAAAGAAGGGTCAATGAGGTCAACCTCAACGTGATGTATGAAAGCACAACTGATAGAAAACGCCAACACTAAAATGAGGGACAGTCATTATTCAGTAGAGGTCATTTTGGGTGTGTGTGCTCCCTTCTCGGCAAACTTACTGCCAACAGAAGAGTAAAAATGCCCTGATGCAAAGTCCACCAACAATATATTTTAATGCAGAGATAGAATTCTGAATAACAGGCTAAAAATTTAATAAATAAATATAAATGCAACACCTAGAATATCAAAACTGATTTGTTCACTTTCAATGACTCCAAAGGCTGAGATCTTCCGAGTCGATTTAGAACATTTAAAGCACAGAAGTGAGAGCAGGATGGAAAAATTTAAGGCAAACATGATCAGATTGGGATAAGAGTAGTGTGATAAGAGAAACTGACGGTCAAGTAGCCTTGAGATACCCCTGGCTCACCTTAGCTCAATAGCAGAACAGTGCCTTTTGAATTCCACTCACCTTCATTCGTTTCTTCCTTTCCTTTGTTCTCCTTTTGAAATTTTCCTATAAGAAATAGAAGTAATTACATTAATCACGCAAGTACATGTCTGTGCTAAACAAGGAGTAAAACACTGGGAACATGCTGCTGAAATCACTGATTATTTTCCTTCATCAAAGCAGGACGTTGTACCTCATCCTCTTTGCGTTTTTTGAATATGTTGTCCTCAGCAACTCCCACAGCTTGCATTATGAGCTCCACTCTCTCCAGGTTCACAAAACCATGTTCTGTGAGATATCCCTTAAGGAAATTAAAAAACACCATTGTTAAATGCATGTCTCTCTCTGGCTATTAGTCCTGGCATGATCATGCTTCTGAAATACTGTATAAAAGAAAAGTGGTTATTACCCCAGTCTTGTGTACAACATCTTTGTAAATTCCCACAAGCCGGTCAATGGCACCCTCTCTATAAACACCACATGCAAAAAAAAAAATAAAAAAAAAAATCAATAAGAAATGTGAAGCACATTAAGCAGCAAAACTAATCTATACAACAGAAGGTTGAATAATTAAAACTGCATTGTTCTCATACTTTCAAATTTATTCCAGACATTTACTCTCTGAATAATGTTGTGCAAGTGGTTGCATTTACACAACATACATAAAACCTGATTTCACCGCATTTTATGGACTTTTCGGTCAAAGCGGTTGCCTGCGTAGCAAAGCACTAATCAAGTACATCCAATAAACACTCACCAAATACAAATACTTTCATCAACTCGGTATCAGACAGAAGCGTTACACAAAACGCCAAGTCATTTCTGCTGAGGAGGGCAATACTCACCCCTGAGGGCAAGAGTGCACTTATTTTCTTCATCTATAATTTATTCCCAAAGCATACAAACAGAAAGATGCCATAGGATACAACAACCAAAAAAAAAACACTCATGAAAAATTATTAAAATAAACCCTTTCAGTGTAGAAAGTCCACACACGACTGAAAACTCTTTCCATTGCCTTCTGCCTTTTACTAGACATTGGAGACTGCACAGAGAGGTGTTAGTGATTGATTCAATCCACCCAATCCAAGTAGATCTCAGCCACCAATGCACAAAGGGCACTAGTGCATTGAGCTTCTATGAGAAAAGGGTTTTAACCTCAACATTTGCTGTTCTGGACAGATAACTGATCCCAAGTAACTTCCGGTAACACCTGGGATCAAATGCTGGGACACACTGCTGTACATCTTTGGTAGGAAACGTTAAGTAATACACTGTGACCTAGTGACCCCAGCAGGTGATAATCTCTCAATACTCTTGTTAACTGACTCACATGTGCACGCACACACGCGCACACACACACACATCTTGATGTACCTGATTTCTAAAGATGGCAAGTGGGGCAGAAAATCATTTCCCACAAAGAAGCACATGAAAACCCAGTCATCAACACTCCTCTCAAAGTCAAAGGGAAAAGGGAGACTGGCCATGGTCAGCTCTCGCTCCAGATACTGCAGAGAAAATGATAACCATCAAAAATTCAAGAAGGGAATACCACTATATAAAGCTGCAAGGGGGCTGAGAAGTGAACTGAATAAAACCCAGTCACTCTTTATGTGTATGATGAAGAGAAACACACACCTCGCGCAGTACTGACAGTCGGATGAATATAAACTCCTGCTCAGACATGGGCACTGTGTCTGCAAATTCATCATGCTGGGGAGAGAGATTCAATATAAAGCCAGATGAATAAATGAGAGTGTACAGAGATGTACATTACAGAGATCTGGTTGTATTACCTCTCCTTTCTTCTCTCTGGCCACACCCTGACACTCTTTCATTTCATGTCCAACCTGTCCACACAGGGCACATGGTCTGGGTTTGTTAGGCTTAAATTCTTCTCGGATGATGGTGAAGTTGGGCTCGTGTGTTGCCAGACCCAACATAATTAAATCAGCTAGTGAAGAAGAAGAAAAAAGATTTGGCTTTTTTTGTAAAAGTTGAACGTTATATCCACAGCTTGCATTCAAGATTTTGTGTGTGTGTGTGTGTGTGTGTGGGGGGGGGGGGGGAATTCAGGTTGTCACTTATAAAAGCAATGATAAAAAGGTCTTAACTTGTGTATTTTATCAATGTATATTAAGAAATTACATTCCGCTGCTTTCCCAAAATGTCACCATTTCAGTTCTTCCAGGTAGAGTCTAGCTGTCTGTTAATTGAGAAAACTCTACCACATCGTTTACTCTTTGGGTGGCGTAATGGTTAACAGTATTGGTATGGTTGCCTTACAGCAAAAGGTCCTGGATTCAAGTCCCGGGCTTGACGAGGTCATGTGTGGTGTTTGCATGTTTTCCCTTATGCAGGCGTGGGTTTCTTACATGTACTCCAGTTTCCTCCCACAGCCCAATTAGTCTAACTGGTTGTTCCAAATTGCCCTGAAGTGCAAGTGTGTATGAATTTTCTGTGTGAAGGCCTTGTGATGGTCTGGTGAGCTGTTCGTGGTGTACACCCCCTTTACCAAGTGTCGGCTGAGATAAGCCCTAGCCTTCCTGTGAGGATATCTAGGAGGATTACAGTTCCACAAATAAGTCAGTGTATACCCATTTTTTTTTTTTTTAAATCAGAGTGTCTGACTCCAGACCTATTTAACTTCTAATGATACACAATAAAACAGTTTAATATACACAAGACCAAGTGATTTATACCAACTGCTTTTACAGATTTAATCATGCATCAGAGAGCATGTACTATGCCTGTAATAAACATGGTTCTTCTCCTACCCCACACTCTAGAACAACTGAAGTTAGACACACTACATTATTTTCAAAGCTACATAGATGCAATATTTTTCCTCTTTTGTCCCATAAATGCATTATACAACACTGATTGCTACAGCCCTTATATTGACATTGCATGTCTGCTAATTGCTCCCATTCATAAGCGGTTCTAAGCATTACTAGATGGTTCAGTCCTCTCAAGCACCACCGAGATTATTACAGCAATTTCTGTGCAGGGCTGTAGGCATAAATAGAGGGGGGAATCTGGCTTTGGCTCATCACTACAGGGCTCATCTGAAAGACGTGTGTAATATTTAAGAGAACAGAGCAAATGAGAAGAACTATTTACTTACCATCAGCTCCACAGAGACAGTGGTGTGTATTAGGGTCATGATTGGGCTGAGCTAAGCAAAGGAGAGAAAAAAAAAACCATAAGCTCTAATAACAGTGTGATAACAGTGAACATGTAAAGGTTTTGAGTTTAAGAACACTTCATGAACATGAATAAAACAGCAGCCATTTCACCTCTTTAGCTCAAACCCCTCCTATGTTTGGTGGTGTGCATGATGGGAAAGGTGACTACCAAGTGTTTGTTAAGCAAAAATATCAAATCAACTACATTCCTTTACGGGATGTCCCAGTATGACCAGTAGGGATGTGAATCTAACAGCTCACGATTCAATTCGATTCCGATTTTTGGGGTGACGAATTGATTCTCGATTCAAACCGATGTTTGATTCATAACCATTACAAACAAAGGGGGCTAATTTCACAAGTAACTACATTCTTATAGAAGAGTTGTTCCTAGCTTATAGAAGAAAGAAAGAAATGATATTACTAGACAACTGGTTTTGTAGATGTACTGATCCGCTTTGCTTGTTCAGAGTTGGTTGGGAGTTTAGTGAAGTGATGGAGGTGTGTTGGTCAGGAGTTGGTCGTGCTGCTGCTCCGGTTCTTTTAGCTCC
>JAOUQZ010000033.1:7922951-7958563 GCA_028564935.1 Neosilurus hyrtlii | reverse complement strand
TTCAGCGAAGACGGCACTGGCTGTATTTCTTTTTCCTCATCCATGTCAAAGCTACGCTAAAAGCTAGTTCTGTACCCGGCACTCACTGGAACAATTCACGACGGAAGCCGTGTCTGGACAAACGGTACGCGCTGTGAGTAAGGTTGGAAATGCTCGAAAAAACGTGTTCTTAAAAATCGATTCAGAATGCTAATAAATAAGAATCGCGATTCAGATGTGAATTCAGACTCTTGGTCCGGGAGCTTACCTCTCTGTCTCCTGATGAAATCCATGATCTTATGTTCACCTTCTCCAGGAACACTGGCATCAGAGAGAAATACCTGCAAATCAGGAATCCTGTTTAGTCCATGCACAGGCGAAGACAAAGGCTTTGCTGCTGCACTTTTGATAAACGACCAATAAAATGCACAGTAAAAGCCTGAATATAATGAGTGCTCTATGACCTACTGTAATATTCCGCCATCCGGGATCATTGCTCAGTCTGTCAGCAATGTAGTACCGCAAACATTTGGCCAAGTTGTCCATGAACTCCGTGCCCTTTACATAAACACAAAACATTTCACAACAGACATTTTTATTACTGACATTAAGGGGAATATTAGGAACAATAGGAAATATTTTGATATTTAGGACAATTTTTAATTGTGCTTTTTACAACACAGATGAGTTTGTTGTGATAAAAGATCGATTTGAGTATTACATTCAGCATAAAATATATACATTTATTTAATGCCACCCCCCCCCAAAAAGTAAATAAATTAAAAATAAATAAATCAATAACCCCAATCCATCCTCAGCTACAACCAAATTACCCCAATTTTGAAAATAAACCTGAGGTATGTGCCATCTTTTTCTCTGAGTCCTTGATGTGATCAGCTAAAAGCGAGAATCAGAGAGTATCTGTGCTAAAGCGGGATGGTCATTACCAATGAACCACTGGAACCATCAGCAGCATGGGACTCTCAGTAACACTCATTTAGCAAACAAAAGGGAGCATTTAAAATGGACACAGATCCAAAGAAAGAGGTCCAGCAAAGAATATCTAAACCAATTTGAAGGCCATTATTTATTTAATAATAAATCAGGTAGAAAATGATGTCCAATGACACAATCACCCTCCCCAGATTTAACTGATATCTGTTCTATAGTTGGGTCAGAAACACAACTGAACTGTTGCACATTACATGGCAAAGCTGTTCGGTTCATGTTTACTGAACATCTGCAGCACATCGTTACTCCTCTACTCTCACTCTACTATTGTACACTGGTACATAACATTTGCATGGTAGTGTTTATCTAGATATACCGTGCCTCTAGCTACAAGGATAACCATTTTAGTTTTTACACCTGCTGTCATTATTTAAATGCAGATGTTACATGGAACACTTGATGGGAATTTGTTTATTACATAAAACACAATGTAACACACCAAAACAAAACTGACTGACCGGAGTGATGCAGTTGCTGTCAAACCTCTCTTTAATTTCTTCAGGGGGAAGGTAACCACCTTGTGAAAATAAAAAGCAATGTTAAAAAAAACTATTTATGATATTCATAAAACTCATCCCTGAGTACATCTAACATACAGCTGTAATATAAACAAAGAACAATAAATGCATTGCACAGGGATGAGAGCAGGCTTAGAAGAAAAAGGAGGAAAATGGGCAGCGGTCAAGGGTGCTACTTGTTTTTTTTTTTTTTTTTTTAAGTGTCTCAAATAATACAAAATATATTTTTTACAATAAAACAAAATACTCATAATTACACAAAATAATTGAATATTTTTAGAAAACTACATCTAATGAAATAAGATGTCAGACCAAGTTAATAACCTGAAGTCCAAAATCCAATATTTTAATTATTTTCCTGTACTGTAATTAACACATGTATTAATATTTACAAAGCAGCTCCATATACAACTTTTTTAAAGCATAGGCCGCCTTAATACACTATATAATCAAACATCTCCATACCTGCAGTAACAGACAAACAGAATAGAAATCCATCAGCTGTGTGTGTTCTGCAGCACACATCCCTGATAAAATGCAACGATAAAAAGACGGACCGACAGAGTCCTTCACCTAGCAAACAGGTCTACATGCTAACATTAGCTCTTAATATCGGGGTGAAATTCAACAATAGCTTAATGTGTGAAACAAAACTTATAAAGGACAGAAAGAACATTTTACTGAAAAACTATGAATACTATCTTTGCTCCAGGAGAATCCCCAAATAAAGTTGCTCGTGGTTGGACATTACGTTTGACCTTGTTTCTGAACAACCAATCGTCGCTTTTCTTTTTGCTTCGACGTAAAATTTTACCAGGTGCTGCTCACTTCAGATAATGTGATTTCTGCTTGCTGTGCCACGACGAGATGCCAGACTGGGATATCATATGACGATGCCTGAAACGCGCAATAAACTAGAAACAACTGTGCTTCCCTCGACCATGCAATATCAACAACCCCACAGATAAACCAATCGAGGGTACCACCGCGCATGTTTGGGTAAAATATGACCAGTGATATCACTTCTGTCGATAGCACACACAGGAATTTTTACACCGGATTTGCATCAATCTTAAACATGACCCATTTGAAAATTTGGCAGAAAATTCTGATCCCTCACTGCACCAACTGAAGAGCATCTACAAGGATGCTCCAAAAGATAAAGTGCACCCGAGCATCGCAAGCCTTGATGCCACTGGAAAGGATGGAGAGAAAATGAGGCCCTTACCTCTCTGAAAAATTTCCTCCCTCATTCTCATTTTTTCCTCAGCGAGCTCCACTCCTTCTTTGGAGGCTCGGAACCTTCTGGACCGCTGCTGGTTCATTTTGGCACGAGGAGCCTAGAAGAAAAAGACATCCCACATACCATCATGGATTAACACAATACAGTTATTAATAAAAATAAAACTATATGTATACATGTGGCTTGCCATGAAAGATACTTTAACCAGACTTAACAGATCCTAAACATACAAAGAACAAATCTATTTTGTACTGTTAAAATACTGAAGGTTAAATTTACACCTTCTAAAAAGACAAGAATGGCGTCCTTTTCCTTCTGCTCATCACACTACACTGTACAGTCACATCTTTGCCAGAAGTCCTTATCCAAAGCGACTAACATTTTTTAAAATCACATTCATGAAGCTGAGCAGTTGAAGGTTGATCCCCTGAACTACCGAGGAGTAACCCAGCGCCACCACTGCCCTAACACAAGAAGGGACCCCATTAGAAAGAAATTACAGATGCAGCGGCGTTTCATATTACCAAAAGATATGTCCACTTATAGATTAGTTCATTCAAATGCTAAATAAAATCGTCCACAGATAGAAGCTACCAAGCAAAAAGTATTTACCAAAGTAGCCGTGCCCAATACAGCACTACACAAAACATCCCATGCCTCAAGTTTTCCCTGCAAGCTAAATAAAAGCACTTAAAAAAAAAAAAAAAGCCACTAACCATCTAACTAGCAGCTGTATAAACCACACACCAAATCTGAATACTTACAACACCATCAATTGCCATGTAAAGAACTCGTCTTGGACGAACAATGTTGAACAGCCTGTCGATGTACTCAAAAATGGCAACCATCATTTCATCCTCATTTTTGGGTGCAGGCCTAGGAACAAACAAAAACAACCACCACAACTGATATCAGTAAAAGTCTCTAAAAATATGGCTTAAACTTCCAGTCAGAGTAAAACACTCACTTGTCCTCAGGGTGTGTGCAAGGGTGGATGATTCCATTCATGTCCAAATACAGGTTATCGAACTCCACCTCATTTGGGTTGGGTTTAGTCGTATCGACAGGTACCCGCACACCATTGCACTCTTTAGACTGAAAGAAACCAGAGAGATTAACATTAAGTCTTCAGATTCAGTAATAAAACAGCAAGAGTGAAAACACAGAGCCTTTAGACATGTACGTTACTCTACTACAGCACAAGAGGATAATCATATACCCGTTAACTTTTGGTGTGTATTAATGCACATAATTATCCTCCAACAATGGTTCTGTTGTAAGGATGTTTAACTAGGGCTTTATCTAGGAGTTGTCGTGTTTACGTGACTTATGTCTGATTACAGTACTTATTTGCTCTCCATATACACCAAACCACAAGATATCTTGTAGGAGAGTTACTGTACAGGCAGCATGTCCATTACAGGACACCACATTCTCCAAAGAAAAATCACTTCTCTGTACCTGAAGTTTGCCAAAGAGCACCTTGATGGGCCAAGTAGCGATTAAAAGGGCATGTTATTACAAGACTATTTGACAAGTATTTCTGACACAGCCTTGTTTAGAACACATGTACAGTAATCTTTGTTCATACTGCAAGAAAAAGTTTCCCAAATCTGGTTAAAATAAAATTGCACATGAATTATGATAATTATCCCAATAAATCAATGACATTTTCTTGACTTTTAGGCAAGTACACAAATGTTATGTTTACAATAATTTAAAGATTGCCTTTAATCTTCTTCAGCAAAAATGTGGATGGGTTTATGACTAAAAACTCTGATAAGCTTACAGTAACTGATTAAAAAAAAACAGAAAAACATACATTGGCTATGTTTCATCTCTCAAAAACTTCAGAACTTTTCTTGTAGCACCCCGAATCCTAATCACCATTAGAACCAAACCGTGCGCATAAATCACAGAGGTGGTAACAAACGGCAGTAAAGCGCATTTAAACATGATCGATTTTTCAAAAACAGTCCAAAAGCAGTGTAGACACAGACAAATCAGCTGACTTCAAATAACCACTTTTAGGAGACATTGCTAAACATTTCGCTTGCAGGAAGTGTAATCATCTTTGAAGATATTACACACATTTTACATTATGTTAAGGTGGAAACGTTAATAGGGAAATTAATGCCTAGTTTGTTATGATTTAATCACGCTTTAATTTTTTTTCATGAAGAGAATAGAAAAAAAACAAAAAACCCAAAAACAAAAACAAACAAACAGTAATTAATCGACACAGGGGCCACCAATGTAATGTGAAACTCAGGTAAACAACTTGTGCCAACTTTGTGTCCAAAGGCAATAGAGAACTAATTTGCATATGAATGCGCGGCACTGTATTCTCTTTTAAATGTAAAAGTGCACCCTTGTTTAAACGCATGTAAAACTGAAGCATGTAAGATTTGTACAAGTGCAGGGTTTTATTTTATTGAGAAGTTATCTAGTTTACAGCTGAGCTGATATGGTAATATCTAAATACTGTTATTATTGCCATTTACTTATTATTACTGACATTTACCCATCCTCCAGTTGGCCACTAATTTCAAGAAAACAATTAGTGATTTATGACTTAAAAGGATTGCAAGCTAATGTCAGGAAAGGAAACTGAATAAAGAAAATGTAGACAAACACCTAGACTAATCATTCTGCCAAGTGACGTCATGGTTGCCATTTTTGTACAGAGGTCCCATAATTATTCAGCCCTTGACGACCTAAAAACTAAGTGATGTGGCTCTCAGGGAAAAGGAGTTTGCCACCCCTGTGTAAAAGGTTTTAGTCTCTGCATGCTTTTATGATTACAGATCCACACAGGTTAAATGGTACCCAAAATCAATACAACATTTTAATGCATGGGTATCAGATCGGTATCGGCAGGTATCGAAAGGTCACGTATTGGTATCAGTAAAGGGGTGTCATCAGAACGACACGTAAAGGCGCCGGGTTACTAATCTGAAGGTCAATGGTTCAATCCCCACTATCGAGCCCTTAACCCGCAGTTACTCAGTTGTATAAAAAAATAATTGTAAGTCTGGATAAGTGGATCTGCCAAATTATGTAAATGTATCAGAATATTTTTAAGTATTCCATACATTTCAATGATATCCCTGATGTGACTACTGTACTACTGCCTTCTTTAATAGAAACTGGAGTAGCCACTTTGTTATCATTATTGTTTTCTATTATGGGGAGAAAATAAAAGGTTAATTATTTAGGCACTTGTGTTTTGATATGCAAATGAGTAGAGAATATGCAAATTAGCCCGTTACATCTTCCGGCGACTTCTAGCGGATTTCTGTGCACAGACTACATTCCCCTGAAAACAAAGCCAACACTGGACAAGATTAGCACTAGAAAACATAACAGAGAGCACAAGAGAGAAGTGAACACATGAATAACTGTATTAAAAGTGTATGTTTGTGCTGGTTTTAAATTCATTTTCGACAAGCGTCGTTTTTTGGTTTTGTTTTTGTTCAAAATTCGGCTACACTTAAAAAAAATGTTCTAACTTGTTGAAACTTAATTCACGATAAGTAGTATCTGAGCTTGTGTGTATTTAAACTGTAAACACAAGTCAGGTGTCTGTTTAGCAGCTTGCTAAGCTAACCAGTTTACACGCTGACTAGCTTGTTTAGCATGTTAGCATACCTTCTCCTCCACACAGTGAACAATAATAGACGGATACTTCCGACTCAGCCAGCGGAAAAAAGCAGGAACTCCCATTTTCGATTAAAATATGATTTTTTAAAAAAAGCATACAGATATTTAAAAACCAATAACAAAGCTGAAAGACACTAGCATAAAAATGCCAGCGGCGCTTCAAATAAATGACAATGCGTTTATTATGTTAGCGCGTCGGCTACGTTTATAGCATAACCAAGATTCATATCCGGGTTCATGATGACGTTTAGGAAGTCGTGGGAAAAGAGTGAGCGCCCCCTACAGGCGGAAATAATAATACTCCTTTCCCGAGGCAGATAATTTACATTTTTACAGTTTTCCATGAATTAAACACATTTAATAAATGAAACAAGCACAAACAGTAATAATAATAATAATAATAATAATAATAATAATAATAATAATAATAATTATTATTATTATTAAACTTTTATATTTTTTAAACAAAAATTATTCAGATATCTTCACTAAAATTTATCCAAATCAGGGTAATAGTGGATCCAGAGCATATCCTCAAAACACTGGGTGTAAAGCAGGAGAATTTAAGCTCATTTCTATGCAATATTTGCATAGTTTTATATATTCGCTCACTGACTCATTTGCCAAACCGCTTAATCCTACTATTAGGGAGACCAGAAGGCCGGAGCCTATTTCAGCCAACACTTGGTAATGACGGGGTACACCCTGACCAGCTCGCCAGACCATTGCAGGGCCAATCCCCCCCCCACACACACACACACTCTACCATTCACATCCACACATGGGAGCAATTGGGAACCACCAATTAGCCAAATGTACATGTCTCTGAACTGTGGGAGGAAACTGTAGTACCCCAAGGAAACCCACTGAGGCACGGGGAGAACATGCAAACTCTACAGAGTTTGAAACCCAGGACCTTCTTGCTGTGAGACAGATGTGCCAGCCACCATGCCACCAAGCCTCCCTACTTTTAAATATTATTTAATATATTATAGTTGTACAGTTTTGTTTAACATATGAATACGAATACGAACAACTTTATTTATCCCGAAGGAATTTGCTGTGCCAGAGTGCAGAACAAATATAGCAACAATTGTTTAAACATAATATAAAATAATAGAATAACATAAATTAGAAAATAAAAAAATACAACTATTAACTATAAACTATATATGAGAGGTTTTTATAGTGTTTGCTCATTTTCATGTAAGGAGGGATAATTCTGATGTTGATTGTATTTTCTGCCAAGGTTTTAATGATTCACCGCATTTATTATAATAATTATTGGTAGTAACATTAACCATCCATTATCATGATCATGGGGGAACCTGGGGCCAATCCCAGCTGCCTTCAGGTAAGAAGCAGGGTGCACACTGGAAACCCAGGCAAGCACAGAGAACATGTGAAGTCCACACAAAAACACCCTTGGATAGGACTTGAACCTCAAATCTTCTTACTGTGTGATAACAGTGCTAACCACTGAGCCATTGTGCCCAATAATGATGATGATGATGATGACTGTGCCCAATAATGATGATGATGATGACTGTGCCCAATAATGATGATGATGATTATGGGTTCATTATTTATTTATTTATTTATTTTAATACCATTGTCTCCGAGAAAGATTTTCTGTGGTCATTGGAACAGGAGAGAATGACTGAGGCTGCCTAATGTAATAGACTCTGCACACTGTACATAAGAGATATTTGCAAGTCAGTGTGAGTTCAAATGTTGCATCCATAATGCTGGAATTTGCAGACATACTCCATTAAGCTGCGACAGTGAAATAAATTACACCAGGAACATACAGGGTGACTCTGGGAAACATTTACATCCAGATGGGAAATGGTAATGGAAACCATTAGGACAATTCCCACCAGGATATAGAGGAATCCCTAAGTGAATACTGAGTGAAAGGTCAGAATTGTTTTTGAGTATATTAACAGTAATTTAAAGAAAAGGAGTATTTTATTTTAATTATTATTAATATGAATTATTATTTTCATTTTATAGCAAGGCTGTATGGAAATATTTTCATCTTGATTATGAAAACAAGTTTATTTTCTACATGGGACGGACTTTTTATTACATGATTAATTTTTACTCATATTTATTTTTTCACACATAGACCATCCATTTTCCCTTTGTATTTTTTTTTACAGGATTAATTTATTCTGTATATTAATTTTTCACATTTAAGATTTATTTTTCATATTTTATATAATCAGAGCATGACATAAAATGTTGAACGCCTAAAATGTATCTTTACCTGATTTCTGCATGTGATCACATATTACTCATGTAACCACATGATGAGGTTCTTGAAAGGTTAATTGTCTCTAAAGCTTGCATGTATTTTCCACCCACACATCTGCCAGTAAGAAAAGAAATGAGTTCTAGTTTGTGTTACTGCATTATTTGTACAATGTACTGACTAATACAGCGTGATATTTGCAGATCTTTTACTGAAGGAGGTTTTGTCATTTAAGATTCAGCTGCTGATTTCATCGCATACTTAAACCAATTAAGGCAGATGAACAGTTCACCTGTAGGTCAGTGCTATGATTATGCATACAGCAAGGGGTTAATGTGTTTTAATTGCACTTATATTAGTAGGCTGCGTTTTTGTTCTTTTGCTAATAACAGGCATGGGATGATATACGGGGCTCTTGGTATGAGACTCAACTCTATGCGGAGGCTTTAAATGTAGCCTAATACATATGCAGGAGATCAGTTCTTATCTTCATCTTCTCTTAAAAACTGGACATTGGGTGCTCTCGTCACATTACTTTCACAAACCAAACACTGTAATCATTGATGCATCTTGACCACCTGTACACACACACACACACACACACACACACACACACACACACACCCACACATATATATTTAGTAGCTGCGATGGCCTGGCAAGCTGTCCAGGGTGTACTCTGCCCTTGCCTGAAGTCGGCTGAGATGGGCGCCAGCCACCCTAGTTAGGATTAAGCGGTTCAAAAAATGATATATTTAGTAGGTTTATATATAAATAAGTTTTATATGTTTTCCAATAGAAATGGTGGTTCAGTACATCATAAACACGCTGATCTGGTGTAGTGGTAAACATGTCTGCCTCACAGCAAGGAGGTCTTGTGTTCAAGTCCAGGGCCTCAACGAATGCATTTATGTATCGTGTTTGCATGATCTCACCGTGTTTGTGTAGGTTTCCTCCCGGTTATTCGGTTTCCTCCCATAGTCCAAAGACATGCACATCTGGCCAGTGGGCTGAAAGTGTGAGTGTAACTGGTTGTGTGTGTGTTGTCTCTGTGATGAAGTGATGAGTTGTTCATGGTGTACCCTGCCTTCACACAGAGTCAGATGAGATGCACCCCAGTCTCCCCACAACAGTAGTAAGATTAAGTGGTTTGGTGAATGAATGAATGAACAAAAGAATGACAGATTAGACTGCATGGTGGTTAAGTACATCACAATCTCCTACCAAAAAGGGGGTTTCCTCTGGGTGCTCTAGTTTCAACCCACAGTCTAAAGACATGCACATTGGGCCAACTGGATATTCCCGATTGCCCCTAGGTGCGAGTGTGAATGGTTGTGTGTCTGTGTTGACCCTGTGAAGGACTGGTGGGCTGTTCAGAGTGTACCCTGCCTTAGCCCAAAGTTGGCTGTGATAGGCTCCAACCTTTCCATGACCTTAATAAAGAATAAAGCTGTGCGGAAAACAAAATTGATAATACAAAATTTTAAAAAAGTAATAATATAATATATAAATAAAATAATAATTCTTAAAGCTAAAAAGCAAGCAAATGGGTTTAATAATACTGCATCAAAATCAACAATATACTCTCCTCAAATATCAGTCTGCGGCCCTCCACCACTGCCTTCTGCTCTCATGCTGCTTAATCAGGTGAAAACTTTAGTTCTGGGACAGTACTACAGCATTCATAAAAAGAAAAAAAATATTCTTCTTTTCATTTTTATTTACAGGTCTGAAATGAAGAAATAAGCAATAAAAAATACTTATTCATGTTCACATTTTATTGAAGCGGAATGCATTAAAACTAAACTCAGTATACAAGCTCATGATACACTTCCAGGTCCATTCATTAAAAAAGAAAACAGCATACCTGCTATTGTAATATCTGTGAAAATCAGGTCCTGATCTAATTTGTATTCATAGCATGCAACACAAGGACAACGTGTCTCTCCGAGGCTCCTGAATAGACAACTTTAATACTCACGTAAACAACCAGGGACCAAATACTTCATGAACTAGCCTTGCACCTGATGAGGCGACACATAGAGGGATATAGACGCATTTTTTAATGTTTATATAAAGGTGGGATAAACCTTGAACAGCTTGCCTGACCATCGCAGGGCAACACACACAACCACTCACATTCACACCTAGGGTCAATTTGGAACAGGCAGTTAGCCAAATGTGCACATCTTTGGACTGTAGGAGGAAACCAGAAAACTCATCGAAAACCCATGCAAACATGAGGAAAACATGTAAACTCCACACAGAGATGCACGTGCCAGGCACAGGATTCATACCCACGATATTATTGATTCTTATGGAAGTGCTTACCACTACATCACTGTGACGCCTCCTGCACAAAAGTGATAATAATAAATAAAAAATTAATTCTTTACAGCTTTTCAGACTAACAACCATATGTGTATGTGTATGTGGTGTCCTGTGATGGATTCATTTCTCATCAAGGTTGCATTGCAGCTGATAAATAGATGGATAGAGGAATAGATTAATGAAAGAATACGTGAGAAATGCATCTAATAGAAAACTGTTATTTTATTTGTTTACAGTATATCAGTTTGTGTTTTAGTTCCATGTTAACAAGATAAGTGGTAAAACAAAGCCAGCTGGCTTGCTGATGTGTCAAGGCCGTGAAATAGTATTATATAATTATGAAATAGTGTACTTTAATTACCAAATAAATTCATTTGCTTGCAGAAAATCCACACAAGCCTTTATTCATGGTCCTCCTTTCTATGTTGTGATTAGTGACAGTTTGGGATGCATGAAAAGCTCGACATGAAAAGCTTAAGATGAATTCAAATAGCACAAAAGATCGATTTACACCTCCGAGGCGCGGCCAGGGTCATGAACTGTGGGCCTCTTTGAAGAGCACCTTCTTTAAGCCTGTTTTGTTCAGTAAAGAGAATGAGCGCCATTATCTACCATGGCTGAAATTCATACACAATCACAGTTGGCTTAGTTGACAGCCTCTGAGATTCTGCATTATCTCACCGTTTTAAAAAAGGGCCAGGATTCCTTATCTACAGTAAAGTAAATCTATTCAATCTGAATAATTGTAATAGATCAAGATGAAAGAAATGTGGAAAGTAGCACTGTTTTTTTAATGGTTTGTAATGGACAAAAATAATAAATGAATAAATAAACAAACAAATAAAATACTACTACTCCTACTTATTATTATTAATAGGGGTTCAGGAGTTCAGTGGTAATTACTGTTGCTTCACAGCAAGAAGGTTTTGGGTTCAAATCTCACCCAAGAGTTTACATGTTCTTTTCGTTCTTGTGTGGCTTTTCCCCAGGTACTCTGGTTTTCTCCCACAGCTCAAAGGAATACACATTATACACACACATCAACTGACTAATCACTTTCTCTGCAACACAGATGAATACGCGGTACAGATAAAGGATGGATTATGATGATGATGATGGTGATTATTATTATTATTATTATTATTATTATTATTATTAATATTATTATTATTATTATATTTATTATTATTGACCAGCATGCATTTTTATTACACATTTATAATCTAGCACTTCTAGTAATGTAAATCCATATTGCTATTTTTTGTAGTTTTCATGATTTCTGTGTTTCCACTAAGTAACTCACTGTTACTACAGCAGTAGATTTATGGAATAATTTGTCCTTTAAAAAACAAGCAAGCAAACAAAACAAAACCCTTAATCGACCTGCGTCATACCATTCATAATATTTATTTGCAGATAAATGTATAAGACAACAGATGAAACCGAGAGTGTCTCTCCTCACCCCTATTTATTTTTATTTATTTATTTTATCAGAAGAATCACATGGGCTCATGTCCCCCTTGTTTGGTGGCCCCTGCACTAAAGCACTTCTTCTAGCTGACTGCACCCCAGTGATCGGGAGACACATGTAAGTTTCCTGTTCTTCAAAAAGATCTGAGACGAATTCTAAAGGATTTTAAAGTCGACCTTGCTGGAATACTCTGGATAACTTATCGTATTGGACTGATGTCATATTAAATTAATCAACAATCGAGTAATGTGATGCAGTCCAAGGTGAAGTGGAGCTACATGTCCTGCGATGTACTCCTCTTATAACACAGCACCTTCATTAATCATTAAAGAAATACGGCACAAATTCAAAGCTAGAGTACAAATTCAGCTAATCATTTACTAAGAAGACATGATGCAACATTCAGTGTACTAAATACTTCTTTTGTGGCAGTAAGAAGAAGCTTTATTTAAAAATAAACATCTTTTAGAAGAAAACTTCACATTAAACTTTAGATTTTTTTCTTTGCTCAAAAACACTTTTCCAGTGTTATGTGGAGCATCTTCCGAACCCCTGTGCTAGTATAAAAAAGAGCGATTCAGTATAAACCTCTAATTTGTGGATAACACTCTTGCTGCTCTTCTTAGAGCTGCTGTTATAGAAAATTACAGAAAATTTAACTGCACTGTATAAATATAATATTCAGCTGAGAAATTAAAAGCACTGTGAAATATCCTGTAGGATTCATAGCTACTGGAGTCTTGTATAAATATACACAACCCTTGAATCTTTTCACATTTAATAGTGTTATAAACTAGAAATGAAAGGTGTGTGTGTGTTTTGTTTTTTTTTGAGGGTGATGTTGACAAAATTATCGTTTCCATAAAAACCACCATTTTACGGCTTGAAAATGGCTCAAAACGCTACGTACTGGTTAAAATAATGCTGAAGGCCCACATTGATGGAGAGTTAGTTGTTTGGTACATCTTTATCTCATAAAAATGTATGGACACAAAAATAAAAATCTTAATGCCTCGAGCCAGAGAGATGTGGCCCACTTCCCCTCATCCCCACCCTTGAATAGGCGTCAGTAAAACCGCACTGATTTTCAAATGATTACTGATTAAGATTCATCATCACAAACTGAGGGATGGGGTGGGGGTGAAGACTCTTATAGCTGGGGTAGATGGCCCAGATAAAACTAGCAATTCATTCTTTAGGGCACAGAAATAAAGTTAATTACAGAATCAGTGACTGAATCTAGAATTAGCAAACCATTAAACAGACAAATTTCTTTGGCTACATTATTAAATTTTTTACAGCAGGGAAATTTTTGAGCAATATATATACCCATGTAAATAAGGATCAGGCTTTAAACATTCTCATATCATCAAGACCTTCAGTCCATTCACACTGGCACGGTATAAACTCATTATGTTTAGTCTCTTGTACATAATTACCTTTCCTGTGTGTTGCACACTGCTGTACAAACTATGTGAGCCAATCAATGCAGTATGACAATAAACTTCTACCATTACTAATATCAGTATCCATCCATCCATACATTTGCCATACTGCTTAAACCTTCTCAGGCGCGGGCAACTTTGGGTGAAGGCGGGATACAGCCCTTAACAGCTTGCCAGTCCATAACACAAGGAGAACTTATACGCGTTTGACGTCTGTTATTTTTATCCAAGGACTTTCTTACTGAAAGTTAAAATGAGATGCAAGAAGCCAAAATAACAGAAAAAAAATGTCTCAAAATTTCATTTCATTATGAAAACTGGGATCTTTTTCCTTTGGCCTAATTGAAAGGAGTGGGTTGAAACACAGCTCTAAAGCACTCTTGGTGGATGCGGCATGGTTTAATTGCCCTAAATTGATGTGAATTGAAAGCACTCTGTAAAAAGCAAGACAACGCTCTGGCTGGTGGCCTGATATAGCCCGTAATATGAGAGAGTGAGGGCCCTTAGCCTCCCATTAGCATGGAAATGCAGAGAATGAGCATCTGGCATAAAGGATTTTAATAACAAACGCACTTCCTCCCGTTAGCCTCAGGCTGGAGTGGGATTCAGGTATTTTCTGAGGCTGATTGTTGGCATTTGTGCTGTGAACAAGAGTGCTTTAGTCAATTTCTCCTAGTTTTGGAAGAAATGTAATCAGACTTTGACTAAAATGTATCACTTATCTAAGAAGAGATTTAACTAAGCTGAACTCTCAGAAGAGTGTCAACATTAACCATGGCTATTTTGTAAAACTACCACTCAGTGTGTGCTGACCAGAAATTCAAAACCTTGGGTCATGTCCATGGTTTACCTAATGCACAGTTATTTCTTTGGTACTTGTTTTAATTTAATTCATTTTCTGTTTGTTTTTGTGGGTTTCCTCTAGGTTATCCAGTTTCCTCCCTTCTTAAAAACATATAAAAATTTAAAAATAAAAAAAACATGCCAGTAGCTAAGCTAACTTGCCCCAGAGTGTAAATGGGTCACAACAGTGCCCACAGCATTACATTACAGTTTGTCACTAGGGCCATCCAAGTGTTTGCTCAGCCAAATTCCTGCGGGACACTGGATGTTCCATGGTCTGGTTGCCTATATAACACTCTTGTATATTTCTTTCTGGCTAGCTTCCTACAAGACCATAAAAATATATATTGTTAGTGTATGCATATGAACAATGTAATACATTTACAGTGTCAATTCACCGACATTTAAGTTATTTTAGTTTACAGTTTATTGATCAATACTGTAACTTTATGATTTGGGCTTCATAAGGATATATAATACACCCACCCACATGCACACACCATGTTTGGCTAACCATAAGTATTGTGCTTTTGTTCAGTATCAGATGAAATTACTGATAACCAGCTATGTTTCTATTGAAACTATAGGATAATGAGGTGGAAACTGAGATGGCAGTGAGGAACTTTTCAGGTTAAACTGTGTTTGTTTCCTCCTTTCTGCTGAATGCAATCAATTAGCTAAGACATGTATAAGGCATTAAGTCTTAACAGCATTAATTAATTGTTGTCTTATTGAATACTCAATACTGACTGATCACAAGATGTTGATTTAATTTCTACAGCAGCAGCTCTGCCAATGGTCCAGCTGTAAATCACACATTAATGCATATAACAGTTCTTAGGTTTCAGAGACTGAAGACTCAGAGACAGGCAGACAGTTGACTCTGTATATTTACTTTTCCAGTCCAACTGCCTATTATTTCCCTTTATAACTAGAACATCCACTGAATAGTCTTTAAACTTTTTTTTGGAACTCTCTGTCTGGTTACCAACCTCTTTTTGTCTGCAAGCACAA
This sequence comes from Neosilurus hyrtlii, assembly GCA_028564935.1. Classification (NCBI taxonomy): domain Eukaryota; kingdom Metazoa; phylum Chordata; class Actinopteri; order Siluriformes; family Plotosidae; genus Neosilurus; species Neosilurus hyrtlii. The sequence continues at coordinate 7,942,788 of JAOUQZ010000033.1, read as the reverse complement.
CCAGAGAACACATATAAATAGATCCAGTGATTACACACAGGTGAAACTCATCATGTTACCTGCTGGTACTACCTGACTCCTCTCCGCCTGCAGAGGGCACTCAATCACACCCTCATTGCTGAATGTACTAGTTTCAATACATTCTTATAGAGAGAACAAGTATACAAGTGTTCAAGAGTAGAAGTGGTATTTGACACACAGGAACTCCAATTGTAGTAGTGTCTGTATAATTTTGGAGGACTGCACATTTCTTCCGCTAAACTGAACTTTTTGGTGGAGGTATACATAATCCTTGTCATTACTTACATGATTTTTTTTTTATCATACTTTTATCAATCAGTCTGGTTCTGGTCAGGGTGGCATGATGGCGTAGTGGTAAGTAAGTCTACCTGACAGGCAGAAGGTTCTGGATTTGAGTTCCGGGTTAGGCAATGGCGTTTCTGCACAGAGTTTGCATGTGATTGTGTGGGTTTTCTACAAGAACTCCGGTTTCCTCCCATAGTCCAAAAACATGCACAATAGGCTGTCTGTTCCAAATTGCCCCTAGGTGTGAATGTGAATGTTTGTGTGTATTCACCCTGCAGTGGACTGGCGAGCTGTTCAGGATGTAACCTACCTTCACCCAGAGTTGGCTGAGATAGGCTCTAGCCTCCTTGCAACCCTAGTAGGATTAAGCAGTTTAGATACAGGATGAAAGCATTTAGATATGTGGATAAATATCTTTACAAGTTAACTTGTTGCCACATTCATTTGCTCATCCTTTCTCTGCTCTTTTCCAGCCAAAATGAAGCACTACAGGTGAAGACAGAACGACGAGTGCAGCTGCCCACTCAAAAAAATCTCATTTACTCCTTTGTGCAGACATGACAGAGCATCAAAAAGTGATTCAGGGTACTGCTGGACTAGGTTAGTTTCTCACAATGTGTTAACCTTGGGACATACAGCACATGAAGGAGAGCAAATCCATTAGGACTTTCTTTTCTATTTCAGCACGAGAGCCTCAAATAAGAGGCTCCTGGCCATCACAATGACAACCTGAAACCTATAATTTTGAGAGGGTTATGTGTCAATTTACACTTTAGCTCTTCAAAGCTCTGTGTTTTGTTGCTATCCTGTATGTTATGGTGGTGTTTCTGAGACAGAAAGAAGAAGCCTGGTCAAGAAGTACCAGTCCAAATGACAGGGTATTAGTGGTGGTGGTATGTTATTCTGCATTCTTCTTTTTAAAAAGCCTTATGTTACCTGTGATGGTCTTTAAGCTAAGAGCAGCATAATGGAGGTTGTACAATGGTGTAATGGTTAAGCCATAAGACCATGCAGTGATGTATGATTTTCTTAGACAGTGATCACACTTTTTATTCATTATAAAGCAACGCACATCTTCACATTATATTTCTTGCTGTTTTGAATTAATTAATAATTTTTTTTCATGGATAATGTGTCAATTTGCAACAGTGAGTTAGCCTAAAGTGCATGTCCTTGGACTGTGGGAGAAAACCAGAGTGCCCGGAGGAAACACATGCAAGCATGGGGAGAAATGCATACAAAAATGCCCAGGCTCGAGACTTGAACCCAGGACCTTTTTGCTATGATACAGATGACAAAATAGAGCCAGGCCAATTTATTCAGATCCAAGAAACAAGTTCGAGGGGTGCATCTTCAGCCATTACCCCTTCAGCTCATCCGTGCACCTCATTTAGGATGCACACCCATCTGAAACCTCCCCCTATAAAGTAGGACACAGAATGGAAAGCATGGAAGAAATATTTTTTACTATTCTTTTTCTTCTTTTTTTTTTTAACCGCTGTATGTATCATTTATTAAGGTCGTGGGGATGCTGGAGCCCGTACCAGCTGAATCGGTGGGGTACACCCGCATGTCTTTGGACTGTAGAGGGAAACTGGAGCACCTGAAGGAAACTCACACAAGCCCCGGGAGAGCATGCAAACTCCACACAGAAGTGTCCTCACCATGCACGGAGTCTGAACCCATGACCCTCTTGTTCTAAGCAGAAATAATGACCAATAAATTTGTTGGGAATATTATATGTATTTTAGTCTATTTTTTTCTCTTAATGTAAACGTAAAGCCTAAAATTCGTGGTAGCAATTCGATCCTGAGTGTCTCATCTTGTGTATTCCTGCCTTACAGTGTATTTCTGGGCTAGGCTTCAGATCCAATATGATTCTGACCAGGGTACAAGGGGAAATGCAAATATTCTTATTATTATCAAAACTGTATACCACTGCAACTGTTTCCATAAAGGATTATATGGGGCAACAATTGTAAAGCTGACCTTTTTTTGGCCTATTATATGTACATACAGGATCCGTAATGGAGTCTTTCAAAAGCTTGATGTCCTTGGTGTCCAAGACCTCGTCCTTCTGCTCTGAAGAGTGTCTCTTCCCATCAGCTACCCCTTCATCTGCTTGCTTGGAGGTTTTTCTTTTGTCTTTTTCCCCTTTTTTTATTTTGTGGTCTGGTTGGACACAAAGACAAATGATGGATAATAATTTTAATTAAACATTTAAAAAACAAACAAACATGTAGCTGATGATCCCAACACTCTTTCCATGTAAATACATTCAGCTTTATTTCCACCTTCTAAGAGACACCACTGATCTGCTTAACATTTGTGCCGCCTCATATTACAACAACCCCCCACCCACCATTCTGAATCTGAAGTTGTTCTTTTTACTAACCTTCGACTTTGTTAAATGATGAAACTTCTTAGGAGCTCTCCCACACAAATCGGTGACGACTCATCAAGTAAAGAGGACACGGCTCAACACGTCTTCATATTGAAAGCACAACTCCAGCACAAAACTCAGCACAAGTTGACTCTCAAAGCTGAGACGGAACTGGAGGGGCATCTAGAAATAAAACTAGAAAGAAAGTAAAATAAGAATCAGATGCTAGACGAGGTGGGCAGACAGTCACAATCCTCCTCATGAAAAGCTCCATCACTAATTATAAGCTTGACTGATTATTTTAAAGGAAAACAGGAAGTCACTCTTTCAGTCACGAGGAAGACTTTAATGCAGGCATGTTTAATTTATTTGCCTCAGCGTATTAAATATGCACATATGGTGCATGGAAACAAAAGAACAATACAATAAAAGAACATAAAAATTAACTTCAAAAAGAGAATGTCTCAGAAAAAAGATGCCTAATTAACATCTAAATGCCCAAAATCCAAACACTGAGTTATAGTTTTTATTCAGTAATTACCCAGAACAACTGACAAAAAGTGCAAGCAGATGAAGGTCTGATGAGACGTACAGTAGTATGACAAGTTTTATTATAACCTACAAAACAATAGTAATGATGGGTTAAAAAATTAGTTCTAGAATCTCATCTCAGGCTCTGATTTCTGCATAATTTAGAGCAGGCCATGGTCTGCATTCTGTGCACGGTGTTCTGTGCAGATTTTCAGAGTATGTCCATATATTACTGGAGAATGTCAATTAAAAATGAAATGTCTCTTTAACTCTCTCTCTCTTTAACATTATTTCATTATAAACAATAAAAGCTGTACAAAACGCTCCCTTTTGACATTAGTGTTAAAGGTGCATGTTCACTTGTGTTTTATCTTCCATTATCAGTTAATTTTGGCGGAATTCAAAGGTTACCACTCCATCCCCCAGGCTTAGTATCTCTTATTCACCTGTTTTACATCTTGTTTTGGTTCTGTGTGTGTTTATAACAGTAAAAATAGCAAGCGCGCATGACGGATCTTGTACAAGAACGATAAATTGGCAGTACAACACCGATTCATAGAAAGTGAAAATGTACAAGATCAAGTGTTCTTCACTCTCGCTTACCTCAACATGTTTACTAATATCATCACACCTGGTGCAGCAGTCATTAACACTCACGTACAGGAGTAAACAAATGGTTTCGTTTGGCTGGTAAGTGAAAAGGCCTACAGCAGCTCTGTGGTAGTGACTGGCTTTAAAGTGTGTGAAATTGTTGATATGTGACGTATTTCAGAGAACTTTACATTTAAAATATATTTAAATACCTGGGAAAGTATATATTTAATGCTGAATAGTGTTTTCTTAGCATAGACACGTAGCCACGTCGCTCCCTGGGCACCTGCCCTCAGTTAACCTCAGCCATCAGCCATATGCTTAGACAGTGCATGAATGGACTTAACATTTTTAATGAACACAGTATTAGTATTGTGTTGGAGAAACAACAGGATTTCGCCAAATGCAGGTTTTAATGGCGCTGGCCACAAGTGTTTCAGCACAAAGCTCATTTCTGTAAGCAACTCTGGCCTTTTGTTTTGGTGTGTTTGCTCAGTCTGGTGGTGGACAGTGTTGACCCCTCTATCCTTTGGGACTGATTATTCTCCACATTCCCAGTGATCCTGGAGATCAGTGAGAAAAACCGAAAAAGGATTCAGGAGCCAGGGCACAGGATCCACGGTTAGACTGAGTGTCTAGATTTCCTGTTGGATTCTGTAGCAAGAGAGATCGCAGGGATGGTCACTGTTGTTTTCAAACCACAAAACCAATGGAGAAAACTTTTCTATCTACATATCACAAAGTTGAGAAGATTCAGTGTCAAAATATTGTAATATATGATAAATATACAGTATACAGTTTATATAAAGTTTATATATTGTAATAGTATATACCGCAAGGCAAATTGGATATTCTCAGTTGCCCTTAGGCATGTGAATGTTGACCCTGCAACGCTCTGGGGAACTGGTATGGATGTACCCAACTTTCTCCTGGAGTCTGCTGGGATGGGCTCCATCCTCCATGTGACCCTAATAAAGGATAGCATGGTATGGAAAATGAAATTAAATGCCAAGTTGATAATGTTCGAATCTAAACAGTAGACATTTAGAGGTTGCCACGGTCACTTAGAGGTGGAGTCATCATTGTCCTGTAAATAATTATTGTGACTGAATGATAATGGGATTATATTTTGATCCGATTTTCTTAAAGAGTACAAATGATTCTGTACTTAGTTAGACTGACAGATTCACCAACATGTAATTATTTTTATTCTGATGTAAAAAAAAAATCTTTCTAACTTACTTTCTTCTATAGGCTCTGCACTGCCGCTTTCTCAAGTACCACTTATACTTAAACGATCGCAACGGGACATCAGTCTGAAATCAGCCATGCCTTTAAGTAATGTCTCATAAATTTAGCCCTCTGTTTAGATGATGGTCAAATAATCATGCTGCCTTAAAGACAAGTGTCTATTCTTTTCAAGCTCATGTATATATTCAGATTCTTGCTGATTTCAAGGTCATTTTGGCAGATCTACCTCTGAACACTGAGCAGGAAATTATCAACAGGTTTCTTTTATTACATAATTGTGACACAGTGAAGAGACATGTACCAGGAGCTTATAATTCCCGATGCATTTAATGAAACCCACTGATTTATAAGCTGTTCTGATTGAAGTACCTGTTTTCTGCTTATGGCTTTGCTGGAGAGTGAACTCCGAATGAACACAGCTCATTATACAATCACATCTTTATTCTACTGCGGTAATAAAATGCTGTATTATAATGCATAATGCTCTGTTGATTCACCTTGGTGCTTTTTCTCTTTTTAGAAGGTTACCAACTGTATCTGGCTCCTTTCAAAATATCTCAAGGTGCCCAATCAGTTTTTCACCTGAGGGCCTAGTCGTCATTTCAATGCTGTTTTGAGATTCAAACTCAGTTAAGACAAAAGCTTTTCTGTTCACTCAAGAACCTCAGAATACACTTTTACAAACAAAAGCATCCAGCCCCCAAACTTTAAAGGGGCCAATTCACTTATTAAATATTAAATAAACATAAAATTCAGTGGTGTCTCTTGAAAATAAAATGAAATGGGCTACAGTGTTCTTCTGAAAACATTTTACATTTGACCCCATGCACCATTCAAGATGATATTTGTAAACATAGACATCTTTTTTATTTCCCTCATTTGCCTTCTTCTATTTCTTAACACTTGATCTCTGACTTTTTTACTTTCTACGAATCGATGTTGAACTGCCAAGTTATAAACTGATAATGGAAGATGGAACCCATAAGCTATTCACTAGTGAATGGGTACCTTTAGTTATGCAACTGCCCAATAAAATCCTTTAGTTTATGCTGATTTTTAACAATACACCATTAACAATAAAGATTTTTGGTGGTTTATAATACAGGAAGTCGTTCTATCACACTGAATTACTGTACAGTATATCTAAACAGCCTCAGCCCTCATCATTCTCAGTAATGCTGCAAAATAAGTTATGTCTTCTTCTGGCGCTTTTGAATGACCAGCTCAGGAAAGCCAGTCCTGCTGTCCATCTCTCTGGTGAAGGACAGATCAGTGGCTTCCCCTAGAATCACTTCTGCTGTAGTAAACACTTCCAGATCTCCCAGCACGTGACCGCCGATGGTCCGACCCTCCTTATCAGCTAGACAGATGTGCAGATGAGCTTCGCTGTTGAGGGTTCCTACCAGAGACACAATCTCAAAGCGTTCCTGCAGCCGAATCACCTACACACACACAAACACACACACACACACACACACACACACACACACCAAAAAATATAAATAAATAAAAATAAATTATATATGGTGCATATGGTGCATAAGCATGGTGGTGCAGTTGTTAGCATGTCTGCCTCATGAAGGCCTGGGTTTCAATACCAGGCTCAGGCATTTCTGTGTGAAGTTTGCATTTTCTCCCTGTGATTGCACGGGTTTCCTCCAGGTACTCCAGTTTCCTCAAACAGCATATGCTAATTGTGGTAATGTTGGCTGTTCCAATTCTCCCCTAGGTGTGAGTGTAAGTGTGAATGGTTGTATGTGTTCCTTGTTGTTGTTGGCCCTAATTAGGTTTAAGCGGCTTAGAAATTGAAAGAATGAATATATATATATATATATATATATATACTTTCAGTATAAACTAAGACACACTCTGTTATACTATATTGAACTGTCGGCTCCAAAACTTTCAAAAAGCAAACCTCAGACACAGAATATACAGGACCTTGACCAACCATACTCCATTTGTTGTAAAGAGAAACCAGTGCACATTTCAGCTAACATAGACCTGATTGGTGTTGTCTGCTGTTGCATTGGCCAGGCGTAGCGTTGCCTTTGTCACGCTGCCAACGCATGTGATGATGAATGGTGCTTTAAGCTGCTTCTCCACCACAAACGCCTGCAGAGAAGAGAGCATCTCCTGTCCTGGGCCTAGGCGCAGGGCAAACACACCCAGAGATGAGCTTGGTGTAGCCTACACACAAATACACAACAGAGTGAAAAAGTGGCTATGACCTTTAAGAGATGACTTAGTAAAACATGGCCGCCCAAAGAAATAAATCAGAACTATGTAGGTTTGACAAGACATATTTTGATCAAGTTTTTTCTTTAAATATATCCAGAGTTCAAGATCCATACAGCCAATAGCTGTGACTTTAAACATGGTGTAGGGGTTACATCACAGCAAGAAGCTCCTATAGGTTTGAGTTCTGGCTCAAGGCTCAGGCACTGGAGTTTGCATGCTCTCCCCGGGCTTGTGTGGGTTTCATCTGGGTACTCCAGTTTCCTCCAACAGTCCAAAGACATGCACATTAGGCTAACTGTCTGTTCCAAATCGCCCCTGGTATGAGTTTGAATGGTTGTGTGTGTTGGCCCTGCAATGGACTGGCAACCTGTTCATGGTATACCCTGCCTTCGCCTAGTTTTGGCTGAGACAGGCTCCAGTCTCCCTGCCACCATCATAGGATTAAGCTCTTCAATAAATGACTGTATGAATGCATTTGAGATGTCATACTAAATTGATAATGCACATCCAGTAATACAAGCAAGGACATCTTATCTAGCATATACTGTATCGTTGTTTTTGATTCCTCCCATTCTTTCGTCCTCAAGGGGAGGAGCTGGGAAACATAATAACAATAAAGAAATTGTAAGGTTGTGTATTTTTCAGCAGAAAGAGGCCTCTGCAATGTGTCTTTTTCTCATTACATACCGCATGCTGGGAATGTACTAGAGCCTTTGCGCAGTTTGTGTTTTGTTTTCCATGGGTCAGAGCATCCATTCAGTGTGTTTTTCTCTTCTTCGTCTTTATCTGCCTCTAATTCTCTTTCTCCGGCGGACAGGCCTGTCCGTCTGTATAGGCTGCACACACCCGCCGTCTTTCTGTGTCTATCTCTATCACTTTGTTTCAATGAACTCTTTATGGGGCTCAGAGGGGCACAGTGGACACCTGTAGGCTCTATGAGGCATGTTGTTTTTTTCCTTTAGGTCTGGGCTTCCTGACATTTGCCAGCAGGATCATTTTAAATTCAGGCTGTATAACAGAACTGTTTGGCCAAAAATTAAATATGTACATTTCTCTTAACTGAAATACACCCCACCCCCCATCAAACAAGCAAACAAACAGACAAAAAATCCTGTACGACCAATTTCGTAGTTCCGACTTTAGCCTTGATTACAGCACATAGCCTCGATAGCATTTTCCCACAAATTTAAGCAACATCACAACATTTATTCCATCCAGATTTTTGTTAATTTTTCATCGGAATATTGATGGAACAAAATCAAACAACTCCTTTAAGCACATCCCAAACTCTTTCAATAGGGTTAAAGTCAGGTCTCTGTGGTGCCAATACGTGTGTGAAATGGTTAGAGGAAATGGTTAGCCCTAATGGTTAGAAAAGATGGTTGGGGACCTAAAGGTCACTGGTTTGATTCCTGATCCTGCAGGAAAAATGTGTAGCGGAGGGACCTTCCTGTCCTCATCCAAAATGGCTGAAGTGCCCTTGAGCAAGGCACCTAACCCCCAACTGCTCTCTGGGTGCTGCAATGTGTGGCAGCTCACTGCTCCGAGTGTGTGTGCTCACTGTTTATGTGTGTGTGCTCACTTTGTATTGGTTAAATGAAAAAAATTCCCTTGTGGGATTAATACAGTATATCAAAATGTCAAAAGACATCATTCATAATCCACATTAATCAAATATATCAGAATCCACACAGGTACTTTTTGTCTTTCTGTCTTAACTCTTCATACAACTGTCACATTGCTTTCATTTGTATTAAACCACTTGGAGAATTTTCTGATTAAACTTTGCACATGACACAAGCAGCAACCCAGGAACGACTACTTTACTGTTCAGTAAAAGATGAAAAGAACAGGCGGCACGGTGGTGTAGTGGTTAGCTTTTCCACCTCACAGCAGAATGGTCCTGGGTTCCCAGGTTCAGGCGTTTCTGAGTGTTACGTGCATGTTCTCCCATGTTTGTGTGAGTTTCCTCCAGGAACTCTTCCTCCCACAGTCCAAAGACTTGCACATTAGGCTAGCTGGCTGTTCCAAATTACTCATAGATGTGAGTGTGAATGATTGTGTATGTTGGCCCTGTGATGGTCTGGCGAGCTGTTCAGGGAGCATTTGCCCTGGGTTTGTTGAGATAGGCTCAGTCTCACCATGAATTTAATGGGATTAAGTGGTTTGGCAAAGGAGTGAGTAAGTAAGTGAGTGAGTAAAAGATGTAGCATCCTGGAGTATCACAGCACTATGGAATGGATGTATTCTCCACTAGCTTTACAGCAAATCATGATATCATGTTGTGATATATTTCTATAGTTACAAATTTATGAAACTTGTAATGTTTTTTTTTAAAGATCAACAATGCACAGAACTATAACTATACAGAACATGGAAAAATATTCCTGATATTTAACGACAAAGAGGTAAAGCAATGTAAAGGAGGTAAAGTGTTCAGAAATTAACTTACCATTGGACTTCTGGAAAACAGCCTTATTTCACACTGAGGACAATTTAATATGCACTGTCCTTGTCCTAGGTTCTTGTAACATGGAAAAATACTGTTGAAAAGATGATGGTTACAAAGCAGTAAACAAAATAATGAGAGCTGCATGCAGTGTAGGAAGATTATCCAGTTTGAATGTGTTAAAAGAGCTACAGAAGGGTTCAATCAAACACAAGTGGAAAAGGAGCAAAGGTTAAAGTACCGAGTGTGGAATGTCCTTAAGGCAACAAAACATTCAGCTACAATTGCTTCACATGTTTGTTGAATTGAATTGAAATTTTAATACAACAAATAGATAAAAACAAGGTAACCTTTAGCATGTCATGTCGCGTGGAGGACTGATGCACTACAATTACAACTAAAAGTAATTTTTAACAGCATCTGGTAAATATAATAAAGAAATTGCTCCCCAAACACCAATGAGTTGTCATCTATAGCCACCTGCTGGTCAACCTCCACAAATACTACTAAATCTAATTCAGAATAATCACTGTTTCAGGCAATCAGAATGACTTAGTGACCCTTTGAAAACAAGGTTTAAATACAGTCATCCATCTGTTTTTCTCTTCACTTTCTCCCCTTTGCTTTTCTACTTTTTCAATATTAAGCAGATGAGAAGAGATTCTATCCATATCAATAAGAACTGTAGTGCTATATGAGGTCTAAACAAAACATAAGTACTGAAGTGTTTTGCTTCTCCAACACACTTTAGACAAAATATCCACTTCTTATTTCTCATCAAAACTCATTGTATCTCAGCATTGTGTATGTGAAAAAAGAAAATTTTTATTCTTTAAAAAGAAGAATTTATTACATTTAGTACAAACATTAATTTTTATTATTTTTTTTACAAACATGTATTTGTTTTCGGGTTTTTTTTAACAGAACCTGCTTAATTACTCTACCATAAATAGTAAGTGTTCCCTGGGAGATCTGAAAGATCTACATATCAAAATATCAGATATATAGTGTAGCAATAACCCATGAACTCAATACTTCTGTGGTAGCAGCAAAACATGCAGAATTCATAAAACAACATATAACACCTTGTGAAAATAACCAATCTACACACAGTGATCAATCACATTGTTGGTAGAATGTTCTTGACATACATTGTTGCTGCAGTCAGTACAGCAAGTACGGGTCTTCCTGGCAGCCTCCCGAGGGCACAGGCAGCACCTATTCTTTATCAAAAGTATATATATATATGACAAATTGAAAGAAAAGTAAATTCAGGGTCTGCTGAACCCCAGACCCAAGACATCCTGGAATATACAAAACACAGCTAATAAAACTCACCAACCAATCAAAATGCACACAACTATTTGCCTGAGGAACACATAATTGGCTGTTGTGAAGTGCTATATAAATAAAACGTGATTGGTTTATTGACTGAATATGATTTTTATACATCGTGTTTTGAAAGGGGATCATCCTCCATGTTGGTCGTCATCATCTATGCACCCTTGGGTGTGATTTCTGAAGGCTTCCATGGCTCAGTCGGTCGTGTCGGGTGTAACAGCTGATATCTCCTCCTGAACTGCAACCTCAAAGGGCTTCAAGAGGTTGGGGTCAATGAATATACCATTGTGATTTATGCTAGCCCCACAGAACAAAAACACAAGGAGCGAGGTCAGGGGAACAGGCCACCAAACAACGCAACAAGATCACCTGAACCTGATCTGGAAATATTTCCCCTATCTCTTCCAGTAATCTTTGTGTTGTGTGTGCCATAGTTCCATCTTACTGCAACATCACATTGAGTTCTTCATGCTCTAGGTGTTCATGTTGGGGTTGGGCTACCATCAGACCTTAACACCACCTCTCCTGCCTCACTAAGTGTAATGTGTGCAAATAATATTGATGAATAAAAACTGGACTAAATTAAGATTTATGTGTTTGAATAACAATTTGATTATCTTGAACTATTTTTTTAAATAACCTTTGAAATGGGGAAGATTTTTTTGATGCAGGTCACCCTGTACTTGGAAACACATGAAAGTAGACCTACAACCTTCCAAGAAAATTCAGTGTTTGTTATCTGGAATTTTTTTGCCCATGGTTCTTAATCTTTAGCCTGATAGAGAAACTGCCTTTGACCTTTCACCATAAAGAGCCACATAAACAATCATCCATAATTGTTATACTCAGGCACACATAAATATGTACTGACCCACATCTCCAAGTGTTCTTTTTGTAAAGATAGAGTCTGAATGTATCAGCCAGGCACTTTCTGTCTTATTTCTGTGACCCTGGTACACTGCGGATGCTCTTTTTATTCCTGATGATAAGACGGATTATTTTGTCGTCTGTCCTACTTGTCCTTCAGGTACTTCAGTTTGAAGTACACAAGCCAATTACAAATGTGACTTTGGGAGAAGTTGGATTTGAAAGCATATTGACATAACTGAAAACTCAAATACATTTTTTCTTTTATATTGCCCTGGATGTTAACAGAGATAGCAAGCGGTCAAAGTACAGTATAGCACAGGCATCTCATTGGTTAAGGCTCTGGGTTACCAATACTGAAGGTTGAGGGTTCAAGACCCTGTACTACCAGCCACTGTTGAGCCCTTGAGCAAGGCCGTTAACTCTCAACTGCTCCGCTGAATTAAAAACAAATGAAAAAGTTGCTCTGGATAAGGGCATCTGCCAAATGCCATAAATAGAATGAATGTATATATTCATTCATTTGTCAAATCTGCTAGGGTCATGGGGAGGCTGGAGCCTATCTCAGCCAACTCTGGGTGAAATTAGCCTAATATACATGTCTTTGGACAGTGGAAAGAAACTGGAGTACTCAGAAGAAACTAATGCAAGCACGGGGAGAGCATGCAAACTCCACAAAGAAACGGCCTTCCCTATCCTGGGACTCGATCCCAGGACCTTCTTACTGTGAGGCAGACATGCTAACCACTACATCACTGTGCCGCCCAAGTACAGTATATAAAAAGTATACAATTCTAAATCTATTTGTACAGTCATCATTTTTAGCTTCTGGGGGTTTCTTATATAATCTGCTACAATGCTCTACGATCAGTATGTTTACATGTGAAACTGTCCATTCAACAAAATGTACAATACAGCTGAGTTTTTAATATGGATCTATGGATTATGTCACACCAGAAAATCAGTCATGATTAATTTTGTTATGTTCTGATGCACTTTATTTTGTAGCTTTATATGCTAAGATTCTGAATACATCAAGTGAACATCATGATATTATTATGTTTCAGATGTTTTTTAAATTTTTTAAATGGTTTAATAAATTAAAATTGAAGTCTGAGGCACATGAAGTTCATCTTTGGGTTTAAAGCATCTGATTCATTTACCAGGCATATTAAATAAACATGGAATACAGTGTTATCTCTTAAAAATAAAATGGAATCAGCCACAATGTCTTTCTGAAATCATTTGCTTACTCCTGTACACAAGAGTCAACAATCCCTGCACTGGGCACAAGGATATTAGTAAACTTTGTCTTTTCTGTATTTCCCTTGAACTGGATTCTATGCTTTCTTCTGTGTCCTGTGATCTTCGGCATCCACCTTTAACCGAATCAATGTTGCACTACCACATTAACTCAACTACCACAAGCTTGTTCCTCTAGTCATATGATCTTGTTACTGTTATTGTAACCAGAATGAAAACAAGATTTCATCATCTTGTTTTGGTTCCAAACAACAGGTTTATCATCGTTCATTTTCTGAACTGCTTAATCCTAATTAGGGTCGCGGGAATGTTGGCGCCCATCCCAGCCAACTCTGGTCAAGGGCAGAGTACACCCTGGACAGTTTGTCAGGCCATCACAGGGCAGAAACATGCTGACAGCAATGCAGCCTGCTCTTTTATAGAAAATCAGCAATGGTTCTTTTACATGCCTCTCACCACAGACAGTGAGAGACATGGCTGGCCTTTGATAAGCCAGTTAGCCCATGAGTTGGGGTGGTTTTGATAAGACATTGTCCCTCTAATCACTAAAGAAAGATAAAGTATATAGACTATTCACTAATGAGGCTCTGCATCCACCCATCCATTCTACTTTGGTGATTCAGCTGCGATATAGTTCTCTTTTTACTTTATTTCTTTTTCTTTTTCAGTGTAGGTTGGCAGGTCTGCTTGGGACCAGCATGCACGGCTGAGAAGAACCTGTACTCCAGGACAAACATCCATCCACACTCTAAGGAAAATTTGGAATAACCAATTAGCCTAATGTACATGTTTTCGGTCTGTGGGAGAACACCCAGAGGAAACCTCATCAAGCAAAAAAAAATGTGCAAACTCCAAACAGAAAGGCCTTAACCAACCATAGGTCTCCAGATCCTTCATGCTGTGAGACGAATGTGACCTCCAAAGCTTAACATACTATAACCTTATTTGTTCAGTTCAGTATAAATTTTTTTTCCGAACAAGTCGATTGAAGCTTTTCATCATAAAACTAGAAGCACTGAGAGAGTGCAGACCTCTGCCAAGGTTTCTAATTTCCTTCATTATTTTCATTTCGGCTATAGATTATTTTTCCAATTCTTTTCTCAACCAGCCATATATATTTCAACATTCCAGGTTATTAGATTAATATAGAATACTACTTCAATCCCAGCTACAGTGTGGTTTGTAATAGATATTATGTAGATTAAGTAGACTATAAACGTTATAGTGTTTACTTATGGAGCTGAATGCAAAAATTATTTTAAAAAATTACCCCATCACACAACGATGAGGAATCATTCAAAAATTTCAATCAAAATGTTAAGAAGTCTTATTTGGGCTGTACAGAGCACTGACAACAGGCAAACAAACAAACAAACAAGCAAACAAACAAACAAACAGACAGACAAACCACCGCTGACAAAAACATCCAAAAAACATTTTCATTATAAAAATACAAGGCTTGGTATTATTATTATTATTGGTACACCTTTAAAAAATTCAGTTTTATACCAGTTTTAACAACAGACATTGTCAACAGAAACCTTGAGAGGATCCAGAATACTCATACTAGGAAAACTGACTGTTCCAAATTGCCTATAGGTGTGAGTGTGGATGGTTGTCTGTGTGTTGGCCCTTCCATGGTCTGGCGAGCTGCTCAGGGTGTACCCCACCATCTCACACTGTCAGCTGCAAACCCTAATAGTCATTTCAGCAAATGAGTAAGAGTGAGAAAAATAGAATAATTATTCTGCTAACTCAATCACCTTTCAAAATCAAGAGAAATTGCTGGTCTTGAAGCCGGTTTAAAAAAAGAAGAGTTAAAAGAAACCATTACTGTGGTAAATGGGTACAAATCATATCTGTCTCCTGTCTGTAATCCCTGAAACTCACACCCTTTTGATTATTTCATATTCATATAAACTCACACTACTTCAACATTCACTACTTCATTGGTTGAATCTATTGTTCTGTTCTGCCTTCAGTCCACACTAGGTGGCGCAAAAGGGTCAATTTTTCATCATCTGCTTCATCTTCCACCTGAAGTTATTGTATCATTCTGAAAAATCAGTGACCAACTCTTTAAGTCATATAATTATTTTTGGAAGAAAATGGCAGTGTCTGTACTCAAACTTGACAGTATCATCTGTTCTACACCTTCATACATCTCACCTTTCCATAACTCAGTGCAACGGTGATACTGCAGAAAGAATAAAATAATATTACAAAAGATAAAACAAATGATTAGAGGGGGCACTGACAGTCATAGGAGCCATGCCTCCTACAGTTTTAAACAATTTTATCACAACAATATTATTTAGCAATTTAACATGACCTGAATGGACATGAGGCAGCACGGGGGTGTAGTGGCTAGCACGTCCACCTCACAGTAAAAAAGTGCCGGGTTCGAGTCCGTGTTCTCCCTGTACTTGCATGGGTTTCCTCCTAGTACTCTGGTTTCCTGTCGCAGTCCAAAGATATGTACAGTAGGCTAGTTGGCTGTTCCAAATTGTCCCTAATATGAGTATGAATGGTTACGTGTGTTGATCCTGGTGAGGGTGTACCCTGTTGATCCTGTTCAGGGTGTACCCTGCCTTCACCCAGTGTCGTTTGAGATAGGCTCCAGCCTATCTGCAAATGAGTTCTGCAAATGAGTGAGTGAGTGATAGACATGTCTTAGTATCCGTTTCCAAATCTGTGTGTGTGTTTGTATGTGTGTGTGTGTGTGTGTGTGTGTGTGTGTGTGTGTGTGTGTGTGTGTGTAAAGTTCACCCTTGTGTTTGGCACTGATTCTAAACGCTTGGCTATGGGCCACCCCAAATGGCTCGGTTTGTCATACGACACTTGTCTCCTATTTGAGACCGTGGCTGAGAGAGAGACATAATGGCAGTTCAATTACCTGCTTTATTACCACATGATCTGCCCATACTGCCTGCACACATTTTGATTTGTCCCACCTTGCGCACACACTGGCAGTGCTCTGTACAGGCTTGGCAAAGCACTGCTGGCTCGTCCGGGTCCATGTGAACCTGCTCAGTTTGTGTGGGAAGGAAGCAGGTGACACCTATTCATTAACCATTAGCGCTAGGCGTCCACGCCAGGCCAGCTGGCCTCCGTGTACTCCTTCACCCAATTCAGTCATATCTCTCTAAGGAAGGAGCTTTTAGACGAGGACAAACGAAACGAATGAATTTGCTGCTTCAAAGAGAGCAGATGTGAATGATGGATAATGGACAAACAGCAAGCTAAGAATTTTCATACCTCCTGTCACAAACACCATCAAAGTGATAACCTTCCATGGGTCAGTAGGATAATGTCAAAACTTTTTATTTGCCATTAATACTGAAAATTGTCAACAGTTGCATAAAACAAGGCAGGCAACACACAGCACATTGTGACTGTTGTTCTATTGTTGTGTCTGTCTTTATCCCTTCTGTTGTTCTGTTCAGTACTTCATCTGGTGGCGGTGATCAGGTCTGTTAGCAATAATACATCATCACTTATTTAAATAACATATAATTCACACAATGGGGTGGCATGGTGCTATAGAGGTTAGCATGTTTCCCTCAAAGCAGGAAGTCCTGGGTTCGAGGTGTTTCTGTGTGAAGTTTTCATGTTCTAGCTATGTTTGCATGGGTTTCCTCTGAGTAGTCCGGTTTCCTCCCACAGTCCAAAGACACACATTAGGCTAACTGGCTGTTCCAATTTGCCCACAGGTGTGGATGTGAGTGTGAATGGTTGTGTGTGTTGGCTCTGCAATGGTCTGGCGAGCTGTTCATGGTGTACACCCGCCTTCACCCGGTGTCAGCTGAGATAGGCTCCAGCCCTAGTAGGATTAAGCAGTTTGGCAAAGGAGTAAGTGAATGATAAGATCGTCGAGGTGGAATAAACACCTACACGTAATTCTAGAGGTGTTAAAGTGTGAAAGGTGCTACAGCAGTGTTTTTTCCTGCTTTATGGACATTTCACTAAGATTGAACTGATAACAGGTGAGGGCTATTACGCCATAAAATATAACAGTCAGTTAGGTTCTGATCATGATCATGTGACCCAGTTTACCCAGGAGAAGGTAGGGGTTTATTAGGTTAAGAACATTTTAAATTATCACTGATCATAGATTTCAGTGTACTCGCATGCTCACATATATACATCTGCGTATTATTCATTATAAACTTAATAACCTTGGTGTGCAAAACATTTTTAAATGTGTTTTGAAAAGGTATTAATTTTTTGTTTCCTTCTTTCCTCGGGTTGGTCGTCTTTAGGGTCTTTAGATGTAAAACAAATAAAGCTGATTGATTTTGCAGGTGCTGTCACTGCGCAACCAGCCAGGTATTTACAGAAGGGGCAGTAAAAGTGTGCCATGTTTAACCAGCCTGATTTATACAGACAACTGTGTGTGTGTGTGTGTGTGTGTGTGTGTGTGTGTGTGTGTGTGTGTGTGTGTGTGTGTGAATAAGAGGCAGATGCTACAGCTAGGTAGAGCATACAGATAAGAGGCCTTTTTAATCTTGACGGATTTGTGATGTGCTAATGAATGTGTGTCCAGCTCACTGGAGTAAAAGTCATTCACAGTCATTGTTGGTAATACACATTCATGTTTTCATGGATATCTTTAGGACATGTTAACTCTCTGAAAGCTGGGTATCACAGAGCCCGATTGACTTCATGGTAGGCAATAAAGATTGACTTAATTTTTAGCCTTCCAGGGGTTAACCAACATATTACTGTAAGAATTCCACTAATTTCCATCAGAATATGTGAGAACTGGTAAGTTGTCTTGCTTTCCAGGAGAGTGTATTGCACGGCTTGTTTTCAACCTTCCCAAATTTTCCCACATCACTCCACTGCTACGATCTCTCTCCACTGGCTTCCTGTAGCTGCTCACATTTGATTTAAAACACAACTGCTTGCCTACAAAACCAAAAATGGACCTGCACCCTCCTACCTCAAAGCACTTATCACATCCCGCACTGCACCACATTCTATCAGATCCTCTAGCACTGCTAGACTGGTCCCTCCTTCTACCAAGGGACAAGCGAAAAATACATCTAAGCTCTTCTGTGTACTGGCTCGAAGGAGGTGGAATGAATTTCCTCTGGATGTCTTCAAGCGACGGCTGAAAACCTACCTTTTTCGGCAGTACCTAGATTAGCTTAGCACTATGTTTTATGCACACACGCACTCGCTCTGGATAAGAGCATCTGCTAAATGCTGTAAATGTAAATGTAGGATGGTTTCCTTCCATGGAAAGTTTGTTCATTTTGAAATGTGCCATGGTTCAAGCGCAGGATCAGTTCAGAAACGCAACTGTGAAGGCATCTGTGAGGCATACATGGCTCACTGGATGTTACATGTAAGAATGTTGATAGAACATGGACTGCCATCTATACATCATAGTTACTGCCAGTAGACATGACGGCTGCTGCATATACATCACAGATGCTTATGATTCTCAGGCAAGTGCATATGTTCACGAGAGAATGACCCCAAAAATACACCAGAATGACCATGGTAATCCCAGCCATGGTGCTCACGTTTTAACTGGTTATGTGAGACCTATGTGTTAGCAGTTGCTCTGTTTTTAAAGCGATTCATGAGTTAATCATTAGCATATCCTCAGCCCTACAACAAGTAATCAAGAACAAATTATTGAGATAATTGGTGACAAATTGACACAACTGTTGGAAAATAAAGCTAATTACAATTACACTGTGATTTGTGTTCTGTTTTACTTTGCACTTGAAAAAATCTTTACATTTTCATAACTGCAGGAATATAAAATGTGAAAAGGAGCCATATTATATTAAGAAACAACACAAGTAGTGAACACGAGGGTTAATAAGAGGGCATTATGTGAGTACTCTAAGTGTGGGGGCTGGATTTGAAAACTGTAACCTTGTCTCATTATCACCATCATCAGCATTATCATTAGCATCGTCTTCCTGCCACTTTCTGATAGGGGTTGCTGGGCAACAGGTTGAGTAGGTCAGCCCAGATTTCTCTATCCCTAACCCCAGATTCAAGCTCCTCCCCAGATGTTCCCAAGCAAACATTGTGTCCTCTTGAGTGGTTTCTGGTTTTGCCATGGGATTTCTCCCTGAAACAACCCTCCAGGAGACAAGCAGAGGAATCCCTTCAAGGCACATCCTCAGAGACCTCAGCTGACTCCTCTTGACTTAGAGGAGCAACGGCGATACTCTGAAATTCTTTTTGAATGCTGAGCTCCTGACTCTATCATGGAAAGTAAGCTCTTTTGGTTAAAATGGAAGAGGATAGGAAGACAGACTGTAGATTTCATAGATTTCCTCTAAACACTAAGCTCCTGCTTCACAACTATGGTATAGTGTGTAACTGCTGTTGCTGCTGACCCAATCCATTTGTGAATCCCACCCTTTCTTTTTCCACCAGGAGTAAGGTCTTTTCATAAACCATATGAAAACGGTTTGCTTTCTGAAGGAGTGGTCATATTAGGTGACATGAAGGGGTCCACATTTGCTCCATGCAGACCCTCCACTAGTATCACAGGGCTCTTCGCTGAGTCAAATTCAAATTCAAATTCAAATTTATTTGTCACATACAAATTATACACAGTACAATATGTAGTGAAATGCTTA
>JAOUQZ010000033.1:7900985-7920757 GCA_028564935.1 Neosilurus hyrtlii | reverse complement strand
TATATATATATATATATATATATATATATATATATATATATATATATATATAGTATATATACACAAAATTTGTCAATATAATAGGCCATTCACATTACAAATATAATACATGTACATAAATTCTCACTGTATAATAGGTTATTACAGATAATATACTAATGTAATTTAGTAAGAAAGTACATTTATAGATTAATGGAAAATATTTTGTGTGAAGGCGGCACAGTGCCATAGTGATTAGCACGTCGCCATCACAACCAGAAGGTCCTTGGGGGTTTCTGTGTGGAGTTTGCATGTTCTCCTCATGCTTGTGTAGGTTTCCTCTGGGTTCTAAGGTTTCCTCCAACAGTCCAAAGACATGCATATAAACTAACTGGCTGTTCCATATTGTCCCTAGGTGTGGATGTGAATGGTTGTGTGTGTGTTTGTGTGTGTGTGTTAGCCCTGTGATGGTCTGGTGAGCTAATCAAGGTGTACCCTATCTTTGCCCAGAGTTGGCTGGGATAGGCTCCAAACTCCCCATGACCCTAATAAGAATAACAGGTTCAGCAAATGAATGAATGAATGAATTAATTAATTTTATTTGAAACTTGTTTGCTACATGCCCTGCAATGGCCTAGCGAGTTGTTCAGGGTGTCCTCTGCCCTTGACCCAAGGTGGGCTGAGATGGGCGCCAGAACACACAACCCTAATCCCCCACACAACCCTAATTAGGGTTAAGCGGTTCAGAAAATGAATGAATAATTTTTGCTACATTAGTGCAAAGCAAAAACAAAAGAAAAAACTAAAAAATAGAAAATACTAGACACTAAAACACAAAATGCTGCCCATAAATTTATCTTTCCAGACATTTGTAAAATCAGTAAGGAAATAAGAGCTGAATATACGTACGTATAATAATACTTAGACCTCCAGTCTTTTCTTTAGACGTTCATTTCACAAGAGAACTGCAGCTCCCAACTGGCTATTTGCAGATATGATGCAATCCTCATTGTTCTGCATTTAGCAACACTTGATGAAATGTAAGCTAATAATGCCCCTGTTCTGTTCTGTTCACTACTTAGCTATGAATGCTTCACTGACCAAGTAAACCACTGAAGAATTTATAGCAAGGGTTGTACAGTGTTATACTTTAAAATTTCCAGTAAATATAATCTTTCTCACTCTCACTTATTCATTTGTCTAAGCACTTAGTCCTACTATTATCAGTACCGATCTCAGCCAACACTGGCCAAAGACGGGGTGCACCATGATCAGCTCACCAAACCATTGCAGGTTGTAAATATGATCTACATGTCTATTATTAGGTAATATTTATGGAAACAAGGAGACACCTAATGCTATGTAACTGAACAATTAAGTGATTTGATTGCGTGGAGGAAGGAATCGGGGGTATCGGGTGCAACTGGGGGTACTGTGGGTTTTGGACCCATGAACTGTGGAAGGCCTGTGGCCTGCCGGACTGAAATGTCAACATGTAATATATTTGTTCCTCCATAAATCTTATCTTCTTATTCTTCTTAACCTTCTAATGTAAATTGCTGGACTTCCTGATCACATACTCAAATTAATTATCGAACATTAACAGCATCAACATGAATATGAACATGGATACAGGAACTATAATATCTTTGGAATGAGGGATTATATTTCCTTTAATTAAAGACATTTGTAATCCTGAAATGGAGAACTGTCCAGGGAAGTCATCGCTAATGAAACATATTTAAATTGTTAACGATTATACCTATAGAAGAGCAACTTTATGATTTACTGCACCATTTAATTATTGTATGATTTATGTGACTATTGTATGAGGAGTTTATTTACTGAAGTTTGTGTAAGATTATTACATTTTTCCCCTTCTACTCTGCACAAGGATTGCTTGATGAAAACACAATGTTTTTAGCTCTGGGAGCTTGACCAGGTGGAGTTGAACTAGGACCTTCAAGGTCACTTAAAGACAGGCGGTAACTACAGGGTTAAGAAACAGTGAAGCAAATGTTGTTTTTTTTTGCTAAGCTAGCCTCAACATAAGCCTAAAGTAAACAATCTCAGCAAGTGTAATGCCAGAAATTAATGTTGGTGTACCGAAAAGATGGTGAACTTGTAGGTATATGTCTTGATGGCCAACTCAGCATCTAGGAATCAGTCATGGGCGTGAGGAGGAATCAGAGCTAGAGGATGGTGGACATGGTCCGAGTATCCTGCATTAGGCTGACTGTCTGTTCCCGACTAGCCCTGGATGTGATTGTACGTGTGAGTGGTTGTGTGTGTGTTGGCCCAGCAATGGTCTGGTGAGCTGTTCAGACCATCACAGGGCAAAACACACAACTATTTAGACTCAGAACTAGGGAAAATTTGGAACTGCCAAATAGCATAATGTGCATGTCTTTGGGAGAAAACCGGAGTACCCGGAGGAAACCCATGAAAGCATGGGGGTAGCATGTAATCTCCATGCAGAAACACCCAAGGCTGAGACTCGAACCCAGGACCTTCTTGCGTTGAGAGTTTCTAACCACTACGCCACAGAGGTGCCCTAAAATTTTTCAATATAAACTATTACAACAACTTAAAATTTAAAAGTAGAAATACAAGTTTGTCTTTCTCTCCAGTCAGATGTTTGTGTGATTTCATCTCTTACCGTCTGCAGTATTTGCTGCGAGAACGATTGTGGCCTCTCAGCTCTCATTAAAACAGTGTAATCTGTGCAGTGGGAGTGTGTGATATCGGGGCTGTCTCCTGTGGGACATGAACTGAGCCAGGTGGAGAAGGGGCTTCTGGGTATTCTGGCTATTCCCGCCATGAGCCAGCCTATCAGGTTACAGAATCCATGGAAACGTGATGCCTCACAACATGGCTGTGTTGTCAAAAACATGGCCATGCTGTCTTTCCTGGCTCGGTTGTATGTCCTGATATGGATTGCTCATTGGAGACAGGATGGCGTTTAATTAAAAAAATGTGTGTGTGCGTGTGTGTGTGTGTGTGTGTGAGAGAGAGAGAGAGAGAGAGAGAGAGAGATGGTGTGTGTGACGGACTAATTAGGACCAGCAATTACCCCAAACTGTGGTTGCGTCCCTCCCTTCGGCTGAAAGGACAATAGGTTGTCTGTCAGTGCCAGTGTTACTCATGCATGACAGATGTGTGTGGACGCCCTAAACAATGGCGCCAAATGGGTACCCAATCGGTGTGTGTGTGTGTGTGTGTGTGTGTGTATGTTTGTGTGTGTGTGTGCAGGGGGAGTATTGAGTGGGTGAAAGATGGCAGCTTGCATCCGAGACAGTCTGCACGGGGTGAAGAAGATCACCGCAGGACCAGCAAATCCAAACAGACCCCCATGGACTGGCCTTACAGACACAGACACACACACACACACACACAACCAAACCTGTCATAGGCCCCATGGAGCTGGCTGCAGTTTGCTAATGGATGTCTGCCACCAATATCTCGGCCACCAGTTCCACACACTCACTCTTCAACTATGAGCTGTTAGAGGAGGATGAATCTGGACATTTTATAAGAAAAGACTCTTTATCCTTTTTACACGTCAGTACAAAAACGAAGGCCAAAAAACCTATAGAGTCAAAAAAAACAAAAACAAACAAACAAAAAAAACACAGAACTGGAGAAAAGTTCACTTAGTGAGGTAAAATATGGAGTTAGTAGGCAGTAGGAAGACGTTTCATCATCACCTTTCACATATTAAACTAGTAAAGCACACTTGACTTTTGTGTCGTTTTGTTTAACTTGCTGTCAGTGTTCAGTGTACTGGAAAATCTTCAGTGATGATTGTGAAGCACTGTCATATGACATGATGTCTCTGTGAGGAATTAACATAGTAAGCAGTTGTCTTACTGAACAATTAACATACTGGAAATTTTTGAATAGGGAGCAATTAGCCTTGTTAAGAATTAGCCTAGTGAGGAATTACAGCAGACTAGGGATGAATTAGCATAGTGAAGAATTAGCCTTGTGGAGAATACCGCCGATCGCTGATACGTTTTGTTTATATTCATAAGAAAGACGCTCATAAATAATTATATCGCAAGCAAATCACAAAATGAGGGAAAGTGTGAGTGTAGCTGTTACCATTTGCTTATTTTACCCCAGCACATAATGTGTAGCCATTTTATTTACTAATAAATCGGACACTCATTATAAATAGTTATATTGCAAGCAAATCAAGTGTGCTGTTAGCTTGCTTAGTATTTGATTTAACTGCAAACAAAGAAGTCCAAAACTACTTCGCTCGTAGATAAATCACCTGAATGTAGTCATAGTCTTATCACAGTCATATCACAGTCAAATTTTCACTGAAAATTTAATATTAGCTTCACTCAAGTGAATTCACGCTGAGCCACAAACACAGCAACAGGATCATTACACAGCAACATCACTGTCTGCATGTTAGTGATGCTTTCTTCTGCTCTGGTGAAACGGCGTCCACAGTATCTGTATTCACAATATCTGCAAGCTTTATTCTCAGCCATAGATAGAATTTTGTCTGAATACTCCGTCTTCTGAACCCTGCTATGGTCAATTACATCACGCGTATCTCCATTGTGTAGCATGGAAAGTTTGTCCTCCTTGGCCCTGCCAATATATTCATGCACAGAAGCATGTTCTAAATATAGTAACATCTGGCTTATGCTAGTCAGCATTATTAACATAGTGAAAAATTAGCCTGGTCAGGAATTAGCATGGTGAAGTATTAGCACAGTAAAGAATTAGCATAGTAAGGAATTGGCATAACAAAGAATTAGCATAGCGAAGAATTATCTTATTAAAGAATTAGCCTGGTGATTAATTTACCCAGTGAAGAATTAGCATAGTGAAGAATTAGCATAGTAAAGAATTAGCCTAGTGTAAAATTAGCCTAGTAAAGAATTAGCCTGGTGATTAATTAGCCTAGTGAAGAATTAGCCTAGTAAAGAATTAGCCTAGTGTGAAATTAGCCTTGTGCAGAATAAGCCTAGTGATTAATTAGCCTAGTGAAGAATTAGCCTAGTAAAGAATTAGCCTAGTGTGAAATTAGCCTAGTGAAGAATTAGCCTAGTGAGAAACTAGCCTAGTAACGAATTAGCTTAGTGAAGAATTAGCCTAGTAAAGAATTAGCTTAGTGAAGAATTAGCCTAGTAAAGAATTAGCCTAGTGCGAAATTAGCCTATTGAAGAATTAGCCTAGTGAGAAATTAGCCTAGTGAAGAATTAGCCTAGTGAAGAATTAGCCTAGTGAGAAATTAGCATAGTGAAGAATTAGCCTAGTGAGAAATTAGCAGTGAAGAATTAGCCTAGTGAAGAATTTGCCTAGTGAAGAACTAGACTAGTAAAGAATTTGCCTAGTGAAGAATTAGCATAGTAAAGAATTAGCCTAGTGAACAATTTGCCTAGTGAAGAATTAGCCTAGTGCGAAATTAGGATAGTGAAGAATTAGACTAGTAAAGAATTTGCCTAGTGAAGAATTAGCATAGTAAAGAATTAGCCTAGTGAACAATTTGCCTAGTGAAGAATTAGCATAGTAAAGAATTAGCCTAGTGAACAATTTGCCTAGTAAAGAATTAGACTAGTGAAGAATTTGCCTAGTGAGGCAAAAGCCTTGTCAGTGTAAGGAACCACCTTCTCTGAACCTTGCTGGCTGCTTGTGTTTTTTGAATGTGTGAAAGACCAAACAGATTCAAGAGATCCAAAGCTTGTGTGTGAAGATGAGTTGCAGTGTATGAGAGGTATTGCATAGTTAAAGGGGTTGTGTCATTATTTTTATCCACATAGCTACAAAAGCCTATATTTCTTAAATAAGTAAAAGGAGTATAAATAAGTATATTTGGTGAAATCTTTTCAAAGATTGAAATTTTGTCACACACTCCTAACAAATTTAATGTATGTAGCCGATTCATATCTAGTATCCTTTGTTAAAAAACAAATTTCCATCTATATGAATGATCATGTCTTTTTTTGATAACACAATTAATGATATTTAGCCTATTTTCTTTAAAAAAAAATACTTTAATACCTTACCCCTTTAAATGTGAATGTATGTGAGGTTGTTTTTTTTCTTTCTTTATTTATTTTTTTTAGTTGGTTGGTTGTTGTTTTTTTTTAACTGTAAATTAAATGTTGGGGCGGCACTCTGACGTACTGGTTAGCATGTCTGCCTCACAGCAACAAAGTCCTGAGTTTTAGCCCTTGACTTGGCAAGGGATTTTCTGTGTGTTTGTTTGCTTATCCCATGCTGATGTTGGTTTCCTCTAAGTACTCCGGTTTCCTCCCACTGTCCAGAGACATGTACATTAGGCTAACTGGCTGTTTCAAATTACCTCTAGGTGTGAGTGTAAAATGTAGTGTGTGTTGGACCTGCAAGTCAGCTGGTATGAGCTCCAGCCTACTTGTCAGCTCAATAAAGGATAAAGTAGTAAAGAAGTGAAAATGGCTTAAAATGCCATAATGTGGTAAGAAAAACTCCTGGACTGTTCAACATTCATATTAATGTATGGATACCCATTAGGTACATCTCAACATTATGAAGATACAGGCCTGAATTGTGCTTACTTCTTAACCACACATTTGCTCAGACAACTAGCATCATGCACATATAACTGTACACATTCTTGCCCATGTACTGCATATGATACTGGCGGATTCCCCCAGAGGGCAGACTTGGTCACTTTCTTCCAAACGTTCTTACATTTTTTACCGTTCATGTGAGTTTTGTATCCTGCGGACAAAGTGTGTTAATTTTTAAGGATAACATGGGATACCTTAGGTAGTCATCTTGCGCAGGTAAATGTGCAGTTAAAAGCAATTTTATTTCTAGCCACAACATCCTCCTGCTCCTGAATCGAGGCTCATCATTGCCCTCTCTGCCCCACTCCACAGTGTTTCACTCTCAAATTGCCCAGGAGGTCAAAACGCAACAACCATGCAATCTTATTGTGTTAGCGCAGCTGAAAACTGAAATTTGCTGTAGTCCCATCAAGGGTGCATTTCTGCTTCGTGTTCGGCATTCCTGGCAACCTGAGCAGGATAAAGTGGTTACTGAAAATGCATGTAAAAATGAATGCAATTAACAGCTGTATGTTGACAGTGCACTCAGAAATCCACTATTTCTAGTAATGATTTATTTATTAATTTATTTGAAATTTGTTAAAAAGATGCTGGGATGAATGTTTCTATCAATCTAAATACATGGAGAAAAGACTGGCACAAAATCTCAGACTGGCAGTGTTAGTGTGTCCTCCTGCTTTTTCCCTGTGTTAGGGTCATGGAGCGGTCACATCCCTGTTGAGCAAAGTTATGACTTAATATAATTAAATAAAACTAAAGTGTATTACAAAGCTAAAACAAAAATTACAATCTGACCAGGATTTTAAAGGGAGAGAAATAATAAACTTGATTGCTAATATTATCTAGCTACAAAAGCTATAATAGCATTAACTAGCTAATAAAAACGGATCAGTATTTTATTTTTTAATATAATAATGCTTATTAAAAAAATCATGTTTTATTAAACTAATGAATTTACTGAACAGAGTACAGAAAAAATAATATTTTTTAGAGTTCAAAAATCCAGCTTTGCACTGGCTCATTAGAAACAGTCTTGTATGATAGAATACCTCTGGGTGGGGATTTAGCATTTTAAGAATTATCTTAATGAGGAATTGGCATAGATCTGGCAACTTCATTCATTAATTTTCTGAACCGCTTATTAGGGTCGTGGGGAGGCTGGCGCCCATCTCAGCCGACTGTGGGCGAGGACAGAGTACACCCTGGACAGCTCTCCAGGCCATCGCAGGGCAGACACACACTGAAGGCAACTCAATGTCCTACTCTTTACGAAGGACAGCACTGGTTCTTTTCCAGAGTATTAACCACTGAGTCACCACTGCCACCACTTGAGACCTATGTCGTGTTAATACATCCATCATTTCATGTTGCATTTTTATTACCTAGCCAGTAGCTGTATGTCATAGCAGCACACACACTGTGAGATGGTCATCCTAAATTTCTGAAAATTATCACAGGCTATCTTTGGGTACAAGACCGTGACCATGGCTTTCTTTGAATCTCTCTCACAGTACGACGTAGCACCACTGATTTTTTTCATGTGTGTCATCTTTTGCCTTTTGCAGCCCAAAATTGTACAGTTCATATCAGGCTTAGGACAATTCTCTCGCCTCTACACTCCTTCATTCATTTCCCAACCTGCTTAATCCTACCTGGTTCGAGGGGAGGTTGGAACCTGTCTCAGCCAACACTGGACGAAGACAGGGTAGACCCTGAACAGCTTGTCAGTCCATTGCAGGAACAACACAACACACACACAAACATTCATACTTACAACCAGAGGCAATTTGGAACATGTCTTGTGACTGTAGGAGGAAACCAAAGTACCCAGAGGTAACCCACACAAGCATGGGGAGAAAACTGTGCCCGGGACTCTAGGGCCTAGGGCCTTCCTACTGTGAGATGGACGTGCTATCCATTGCCACCTGTCTCTCAATTAATATCATGTGAATCAGGAATATCACTGATAGTAAGTACAGACCAAATCTGGTATAAGATGCACTAAAAAGCACTTACGAGTATGATGACCAGGCAACAGGAGTCAAGTATATGGCTGCATATTAATTGTAATCATCATTAGTTTAATCAGCAAACAAGCAAAGAGATTCTGATTCTACATAGCCTATTATTTTGCATGTATTATTCATTCATTCATTCATTCATTTTCTGAACCACTTAATCCTAATTAGGGTCGCGGGGAGGCTGACGCCCATCTCAGCCGACTCTGTGCGAGGGCAGAGTACACCCTGGACAGCTCGCCAGGCCATTGCAGGGCAGAAAGATGCTGATGGCTATGCAGCCTACTTGACGAAAATCAGCAATGGTTTTTTTACATGCCTCTCACCATAGACAGTGAGAGACATTGCACGTATTATTTATTTATTGATTTATTTAAGTTTGTACCAATATTTTACATACAAACTCAATACAGTCAACATGGACGCTTAACTGAACTCAGAATATGGTCCATAGTGATCTTACCTTACACTGGCATAATAAAGAATTACCAAGATAGACAATCTCCAAATAAAGACTAGCGTAGGATTTGCCAAATGAATTAGCATAGCAAGGAGATCTTATTAAATAATTAGCATACGGAACAACTAGCATAGCGACCAATTAATTAAGAATTAGCCTAGTACCGAATTAGCCATTAGTAATAAGCATCTTCATCCTACATTATCTAGGATCATTCAGGATTCTCTTTTTATACCAGTTTGCCTTTCACCTTATTGTCCTAACTGAAACTGCCACTTCCAGCAGAGCAGGCATGTGTGTGTGCGTGTGTGGTGTGATGAGCTCCCCTGTCAGAAGCAGCATGGCTATAGCCACAACGCAGGCTGGAATGGCAAGTGTGAACATGTCGCTGCAGAAGGCAGCTGCCAACGTCAGGTGCCGGATGAGAAGCCACGTGTGAGTTGTGTACATGCAAATGTGTGTGTGTAAGCTTCAATCAAAGAAATCCCCTGATGCGAGTATTTTTCCTTTGTCCTCCGTCTCTCTCGTTCTCTTGTCTTGGCTCTCCCTCTTTCTTTCTCTTTACTGCTAAACTTGTCAATGCAAGTGATGTGAAGTCCCATAGGAATCTAATCTCTCTCTCTCTCTCTCTCTCTCTCTCTCTCTCTCTCTCACCCTCTCAGTCCTCTGCTCTCTCTGACTGTCTTTGTCTGGCTAGGAAATGAAAGAAATGAAAATCACTGCCATGTGAAATGGAATTGCTCTTACTCATGCTCAGTTCAGTGGAGTGTACACTCTTACCTCACTAGAGTTTAATCAGAGACAAAGCACACACACACACACACACACACACACACACACACACACACACACACACACACACATATACAGGCATACACAGACATACACACACAGTCCAGACATCGCTTCCTCTACTCAGATATAGATGCTTTTTTGTACTTGCATACTATTTCTAAGTTCGAGTCCTAGGCATTTTTGTGTGGAGTTTGTATGTTCTTTGTGTGTATGAGTGGGTTTTCTACGAGTACTCTTGTTTCCTCCCACAGTTGAAAGACATGCACATTAGGCTAACTGGCTGTTTCAAATTGCCCCAAGTGTGAGTGTGAGTGTGAATGGTTGTGTCGGTTGCCTTGCAATGGTTTGGCGAGCTGTTCAGGAAGGATGGAGCCCACCTCAGCTGACTCGATGTAAAGAACAGCTTGCCAGTCCATTGCAGGACCAACACACACACACACACAGATACTCACACAACCATTAACACATACACTCACAAACCTTGGTGTCAGGTTTGTGATAGGCTACTTCAGGTGGCTACTCCAAATTACCCATTGAGATAAATGTGAGTGAATGTTTGTTTGTGTCTGTGTTAGTATGATAGACTCAAGGTGTACCCTGCCTCTTGTCCGAAGTGAGCTGCTATTGGGTCTAGCTCCCCCGTGATCAGTGATATAATATCAAATTGAAATCATACCTTATTTATACACAAGAGATGATTATTCACATAGAGGTTGCTGCAGGAATCAATCAAGCATCCTGATAAACATTAAACTGATGAACTAACATCGGTTTGTTACATTAAGAAATTATTGGCAAAGTCCAGAATCATCAACTTAAGCAGTTTTGTACTATCTGTATTTAAAAAGGGGGAAAAATGGTACGGGTTCAGACATTTCGGACACCCTGTAATATGAGTTTAAACATTTCAGTGCAGTTGCTGCAGTTTGTCAGCACTTAGATTTTGTCTTTTGCTACAAAATTGCAGGGACTTTTCACTGGGACAGACTTTGGACCCATCTTTCATCGTTTAGAAAGATTAATGGCTGCCATTGCTCTGACATCTTTAAGGATCTTGTGCTGTGGTAGTGGGAATCGATTACTATATATATCTACACTCTCAACTGTGGCTGTCCCTCACACTGAATCAATAACCAACAATAAGCAGTGGTCACGATATCCTGGTCTCTGGGCTTTTAGAGTACATTATACAGTGCTATCAGAGATGCCCAAAGAGAAGTAATGTGGTCACTTGAGGCTTTTTCATACATGAAACATCTCTATGAGTGCCACGAGCACTCTTCCAGTCAGGCTTTCACCATCAAAGCCTCACACACTGCTGATCTCAGTACACACTCCTATCTGGGCCAGCAAGATTACCTGTGATGGAGCTGCTGGTCGGAGTGGGTTTTACATTCCACCCGCTGCGTATGTCATTACAGTAAAAATGTGTTTCACCCATCATCCTGGCTTTCAGTGGCATTTCGCTAAGTCTTCATACTGAAAGGATGTGGAGAGCTTGTGGTTGTGTCAATCTAAATCCACAGGAGGTGCTGTGCTGCTCTTTGTGTGTGTGGAACGTGATACAGCGATAAAGAGAAAGGGTCCAGTGATACACCCTTGAGGCACTCAACGCTCTCGCAATGGCCTTTCGGGTTTAGAAATACTACATCAGGAATCTGGGCAGAGTCTAAATGGTCCACTATCCTCTCAGAGCCATCCAATTAAAGTAGTGGTATCATGCTGTGAACAGATTTCTTTCATCCATTTCTTCATAATAATTATCTTGCGATCACCCGGGTTGCCAAACAGAAGAAGGAAGAAGACAGATGACCTGTTGTTCCGCTTCTGTGAGGACTTTAGATTCCCCCTGCTGCTGTTAGCTGGGTCTTTTACTAAAAGGCTTAAGATGGCTTTATATGTGATAGGATTGAACCTGGTTTGCCTCAGGTCCATACCTTACATCAAACCATATCTAAGTCTTACGGTGTACATGACTATAATATTAGGTCTGACAGTGATTCCATATGATTCCATCACAACCATATTCATTAAGCATTAATGAAGCATTATGTTAATTTGGACAAATGAAAATTCTAGAAACAAGACCTTATCATTGTGGAACGTCTCATGTAATAGTCAGACCAATTAGCGGTACACTCGATGACTGCACTCCGTGTCCCTCTGTCCTTCTGTCTGTCAAGATGTCCGGCCATGATCTTTGTGCCCTTAAGTTGTAACTCCACAATCACTTATAACATTCATTCATTCACTTATAACAGACGTCTGATATTAGGTTCATATGAAAGGTCTTTGGAGAGACTTGTAGAAAAATAGGATTTTTTTTATACCTCCACAACTAATTATGTTAGAGATATGATGTTCTGTTTATATAAATGGTCTTTGGACAGGACAATTTAATGAATGTTGGAGAAAAATAAAAGAAAATAACTAATAATTAATTGTGACATTGCTGGAACATCTCACCCATGGACATTTATGCGCTGCTTCTAGTTCTTTACTGATGTAAGTCCAATTAGTATGTCACTGATTAAAATCATTAAAGGGGATAACTTAGGAACTGAACTCACTCATTATCAGGGGTTTTGTGTTTATTTGTGTTTGATTGCATCAGGGAAGCAAATAGTAAATAAATAAAGGGAAAAAATAAATGATTTATATGTATGAAATATATTATGCACAATAAACAGTCTTTGCTAGAGAAGTCAACAAGTATAAGTCAGTTTATTCTCAACTATAGGTTGTCCATCTATCCATCCATCTGCCCGATTGTTCATCCACCCATCCATTCATCCGTCCAACATCTATGCTGCATATCTGTCAGGATTGTGGGGGAAGCTGGAGCGAATCCCAGCTATCTTCAGGTGAGAGGCAGGGTATAGTTCGAACACACACACTTGTGAGCAAATTAGTGTAGGCAACTGAACCAATATGGTTGTATCTGGATGGTGAAGAAGTTGTGTTACAGTAAATTATTATGTATCACTGACACACAGCAAAATACCCAGTGTTTTACATACTTGGCTAGCTAGACAGTGTGCTTTAGTTGCATTTACTAATTAGCACAACAACAATAAACTAGTTAGCTTGTCGTGGCCATGTGCAGGGTGCAATAA
Source organism: Neosilurus hyrtlii (assembly GCA_028564935.1). Lineage (NCBI taxonomy): Eukaryota > Metazoa > Chordata > Actinopteri > Siluriformes > Plotosidae > Neosilurus > Neosilurus hyrtlii. Next base: position 7,907,814 of record JAOUQZ010000033.1, on the reverse strand, counting down.
AGGCACTAGCAGGTTCTAATAACCCACTATTAGCCTCTTTCACAACTTTAAATGGAAAGGATACAGCCATGTGTTTAGGTATTTACAGCCAGGGGATTGGAATGGGCGGCATGGTGGCATAGTGTTTAGTACGTCGGCTTCACAGGGAGAAAGTCCTGGGTTCGATTCCAGGGCTCAGGTGCTTCTGTGTGGGTTTCCTTCGGGTACTCCGGTTTCTTCCCACAGTCCAAAGACATGCACATTAGGCAAACTGGCTGTTCCAAATTCCACTAGCTGTGAATGTGAATGGATGTGTGTGTGTGTGTGTGTGTGTGTGTGTGTATGTTGGCCCTGCTATAGTATAGCAAGCAGTTCAGGGTGTATCCCACCTTCGCCCAGTGTCAGCTGAGGTCCCCACGACCCTAATAGGATTAAGTGGTTCGATAAATGAGTGAGTGAGTGACTTGTATCCTGGTAAAGAGCTCAGAACTATTTCTTTCTCTTAAGTGGGTAATGAGTGAAATCTACAGATGCTTGCATTAATTATTAGTGTATTTAGGGACACTTCAGTGATGGAAAGCTGTTTTGGCTGCCCGTGTTCACTATTTTTGAGTTATGTTTTGAAAAGCTACTATGTACGCTGCAAAATTTGTAAGCACGAAAGTGTGGAATTCTGTTACTGGTGTTCAAATGAAGGCATTCGGAGGGATATTTCTGCCACTGAGATGCTGCGAGAATGGCATTGATGTTTTGTATCTTTGTTGGAAGCTGAATACCATGCATACCTATATTTGTTTTGTATCTGTCAAAATTATGGAATGTCTACAGAATTCTTTCTTATTTATTCATTTTCATTCTGTAAATGGCAGGAAATTCTCTGTTAGGAAAAACCCTGTCCCCACAATCTGGATCCAGACTCACATACCTACACACGCTTGTATACCCATTTACATCCGGGAGCAAGTAAGTTTACTCTGTTGACATAGTGTGTCTTTTGCATTTCACTTTTTTCTTTTAATTTCAGTGACTAATTAAACACGATCAGCCGCGATATAAAAGAGTTTAGTAAAAGTTAAATGTTAATTAGGCTACGCCACGCCACTTCTCAGCAGACATGAAGGCAGATGCAAATGCAGATGTAATGGTGGCGTTAATGAAGCACAGGCAGACAGTTCATAAACACAATCCAGAATAGTACTCAATAAACGTGCATATCCTGGCATGTCCTTATATAGTGTGGGTTAGTAAGGGAATGTAGTGACAGGCTAGATATCGGACATCACTGTCTATCTATGTATCTATGTATCTATGTATCTATCTATCTATCTATCTATCTATCTATCTATCTATCTATTCTTTTCTTTTTGTCTAATTTTATCGAAAGTTTTATAGAATTCATCATCATCATCATCATCATCTTCCGCTTGGGTCGAGTGTTGGGAGCAGCAGCTTAAGCAGTGAGGCCCAAACATCCCGCTCCCCAGTCACTTCCTCCAGCTTTTCCAGGGGGATGCGTTTCCAGACCAGCCGAGAGCTTTCCCTCCAGCATGTTCTGGGTCGACCCCGGGGTCTCTTCCTGGTTAGACATGCCCAAAACACGTCATCAGGGAGGCGTTCAGGAGACATTCTAATTAGATGTCCGAGCCATCTCAACTAGCTCCTCTCAACATGGAGGAGCAGAGGTTCAACACCGAGCACCTCCCAGATGGCCGAGCTTCTCTCCCTATAATTTTATAGAATTCCTTTTCACTGAATGATAAAATGCAACGGACAACTAAGCTCACATAGTCTCCTACTAATCAAAAAAAAAATTTATCAATAAAAAATATTATTTTTTAATCCTAGATAAGCAAGTATTCAAGTATTATTGCACTATAATTTAACGCTAAATAAAAATCAAAGAAATACAACAATAAATAACTATATTTGTAGTGTTTTCAAGCAATAATTCATATTATTTTTTTCACCTCACAAAATCGATCATATAACTGTATATTTAACCTGCAACTGTTAAAAGCTCTGATGGAAATCCAGCCCTTATTATTATTTCTCTTTCTGCAGTGCAACAGAGTTGTGTGTGACTGATAAAGCAGAGCACTTGACCTTGTTATTCTAATCATAGTAATGGGTGTGAAAGCATCTCCTGAGAAGAAGCACATTACGATAAACAAATCAAACGCCTCTTGAGACAGGACGCAGTCAGACGAGTGTAAACTGAATCTCCACTGACAACAACCCACCAGAAGGAGTAAAAAAAAAAAACAATCCTGCTTTAAACTCTGATTTACTCATTTGTATTGTTGTATGAAGTAATGTTTTGGTATAAAGAGGAAGACATGATGAGTAAGAGTCTGTTTGGCCCCTTAGGTTTAACTCTGCTCTGAATGGCTTAAGATAATCCTGTTAGCACTCAAGCACCCTGACGCTGATGCTAACTGACCAGCTGCTCCTGATGGCCAAGTCCAGGCACTGTAAGGATACTGTGTGTGTGTGTGTGTGTTACTCCAGTGTTTGACCTAATACTATATCTATTGCAATTGGGTAAAATAAACAGCTGATGTCGGGAGTCAGCCTCCTTGAAACTGAATTACGGCTTAAAAGCCTGAACATGAGGAGATGATATGCATACGTTTCACAATTAGAATTATATCTGATAAAAATTCCATGGTGACAAAATGGCTAGTACTGCCACCTCACAGCTCCAGGGTCCGAGGTTCAATCCTGAGCTTAATTTAGCATCTGTGTGGAGTTTGACATGATCTCCCTGCATCCACATGGTTTTCTCTAGTTTCTCTGGTTTCCTCTTACTTCCCAAAAATATGTTGGTAGACTGGGATATTGTGTCTACATGGTCCCATGCCACGGACTGGCATCCTATTCAGGGTGTAGTCCAATGTTGTACCCAGTCTTTAGTTCTGAATTGATTGCTGAGTAAAATTTCTACTAAAGATGAATGTATGAATATTACCAAAATACAACTGAATTAACGATGAAGAGTTAAACAGTTTTAAACAACACCAACGTTTATGTTGTTGAAAAAGCTGCTCGCATAGATTCTAAATCAAATTTTAAAAGCATCTTACAGGAAAATGTATCAGCTGATCTCATGACCTGTTTCCTGTTGAAGTATTGTTTATAAATGGCTTTTAATTAACACCGCCGCCGATATTCATAAACACTGACTTCTGAGTACTAGGCAGTCTCTTGGGCTCCGTTCCAGATCTCATCAGTAGCCTCAAAATATAGAATGATATTTAAACATGTAGATGTAATTTAAATATAGGGTGGCGTGGTGGCGCAGTGGTTGGCATGTCCACCTCAGAGCAAGAAGGTCCTGGGTTCGGCCCCTGGGCTCAGACGTTTCTGATTGAAGTTTGCATGTTCTTCCTGTGTTTGCATGGGTTTCCTTTGGGTACTCCAGTTTCCTCCCACAGTCCAAAAAAAACCCCAAATAAACATGCACAGTAGGCTAATTGGCTGTTCCAAATCACTCACAGTGTGAGTGTGTGTGTGAATGGCTGTGTGTGTTTTGGCCTGGCAATGGCCTGGCAAGCTGTCCAGGGTGTACCCCGACTTCTCCCCGAGTCGGCTGAGATGGGCGCCAGACTCCCAGTGACCCTAATTAGGATTAAGCAGCTTAGAAAATGAATAAATTAATGCATTTAAATATGTAAATGATGAGATGTAGTGGCTAGCAGTTCCGCGGCACATCAAAAAGGTCCCAGACTCGGCGAGAGCATTTGCGTGTTCTCCCCATACTTGCATGGGTTTCCCTTGGACACGTCGGACTCCTCCCGCAGTCCAAAGACATGCCCTTTAGACTATTATACATTGACCCTTGGTGTGAGTGTGATGGTTGTGTGTTTCGGCCCTGCGATGGACTGGTGAGTCGGCTGAGATAGACTCCAGTCTCATGACAACACGATTAGACTAATGGTTCAGGAAATTAATACATTATTAATTTAAAAAAAATATATTAATTCATATTCATATAATTAATAATTCATTGTAATGTACACCTGACTTTTACATTATAAATTGTTACAGTCATAAAAACACTCCCCAGAGATGTTAACGATATCCTGTTACTGATTTATGCAGCCATCCATCAATATTAATGCAGCTATGTGGCAGCAATTAGATACTGCTAATGCCTTCATATTGATGTTATGGTGGTATCTGTGGCATTTAAGCAATTCGCCTGCTTCTCCATGTGGAGTGTTGTAGTGAAAGCGTGGGGCCTGTGACCCCAATTTAATATCACTGTGTGCAGTATGATCGAGGAAAGAGCTGTTCTTTCTTGTTTCCTTTATCTCTTCATATCCTATAAGACTTGAAGCGACGTGTTTATTTTGGACCAGACGTGATTAATATTTAATAATTTGTAATAATAGGATGTGCATTATGCCTCTTAACACAGTACAAAGGCTTTTTGAAATGGCAAGGCTTTGAGCGTGTGCTGGGTTGGAGTGTGTAAAGGACCTCCCCGCCCCTTTGGCGTTAGCATCTCTGCCCTGAATGGAATTTGTTCTTGCATGTGTCTCCACACACGACTGGCTAAAGAAGATTAAAGTGGGACACTGGCTGCATCTCTGCCCCTCCGTCTACAGCCTCTGGGCTTTGATGTGTTAAATGGGGCGTCTTCAGTGTGTGTGTGTGTGTGTGTGTGTGTGTGTGTGTGTGTGTGTGTGTGTGTAAGGAGGTAAGCAGAAAGCATGCTGATATGTGTTAAGAGATTAAACACAAAACAAATGGCTCATGGAGTAGAAGCGAAGCGTTGGATAATACCTTGTCTAATACATCCTGACTTTAAAGGAACTGAAGTAGAAAAATAAAATCTGTTTCAATAATTTGAAAATTTAATAATAAAATCCAGCTTAAAAACTAAATATTCCTTAAATTATTACTGGCTTATACTTATTTCCTGGTTTTTTTTTAATGCAATATCATCTGTCCATCATGTTAACTTGAATTACTGATCGACAGAATAATTATGTTAAGTATTCTTTCATTAAATGCTCTTCCTTTGTGTGGTTTAGGAGGTGTATGGATTTCGCATGGTCTCTCCGTGCTTGTGTGGGCTTCATCCGGGTACTCTGGTTTCTTCCCACAGTCCAAAGAAATGTAAATTATGCTAACTGTCTGTTCCAAATCGCCCCTAGGTGTGAGTGTGAATGGTTGTGTGAGTGTCGGCCATGCGATGTTCTGGGGAGTGGTTGAGGGTGTATCCTGCCTTCTCCCAGTGTTGGCTGAGATAGACTCCAGCCTCCCTGCAACCTAGTTTTAGGATTAAGTGGTTCAGCGAATGAATGAGTGAGAGAGCGAGTGAGCACTGTCACCTCACTGCAAGAAAATCCCAAGGTTATGAGGGTTCTGACTAGTCAGATTCTTGGAGAAGGGTGGCACAGTGGCATAGTGTTAAGCATATCCGCCTCACAGCAGGAAGGCCCTGGGTTCGATTCCCAAGCTCATGTTCTTCCTGTCCTTGTGTGCGTTTCCTCCGGGTGCTTCGCTTTCTTCCCACAGTTCAAGGACATGCACATTAGGATGAGTGGCTCTACCAAATTGACGCTAGGAGTGAGTGTGAATCTGGAAATGGGCTGATGAGTTGTTCAGGGTGTACCCTGCCTTCGCTCTGGTTCAGCAAACCACTACGGAACCACACCGCCCAGAACCTCAGCTGTAGATCTAATATAACAAACCTTGTATACTAAGAATTTTACTGCATGAATGTTTCTGTCAAATGAATAATTGTTGTAATTTAAGGAAGGCTACATGCTTGTATGTCGTAATGATGTAGACGGTATAGCGGTAAGTGTCTCATTGAATGTGGAAACGTACATGGGTTCAGCCCACTAATCAGCATCTACTTAAGAAACATTTTGTAAAATTTAGTTTTAAAAAGAAACCGTAATACATTTTGTTTTGTTTACTGGGTCCTGCAACCTTCCTGAATGCAGAATGTAGGCAACAAATGAGCTACACCATGGCGGTAAGAATTAGCAGTGCATTTTTGTTCATTTTCCCCGCCATCTGCATCAATCAAAGCTTTGGAGCTTGATTTGCTCAATTAATTATCTCTCTCTCTCTTTGTCTGTCCTTAAAAACCTGGAGCCTTCCTTTCTCCTTTTTTGCGACGTAATTTAGAAAAAGGCCTCACCACTTTCAGTGCACCTCCATCGCCCTGAAAGCAACAGGCGTCTCTTCGAGTAATAAAATGCACGTTGGCATTGCTTTTAAACAAACAAAACAGCTGCCTACATATGTTTTCAGTAGCCATGTAATTTGTCCGGTCACTAATGACTAGGCGGCAGATTCGGGTGGCGTTTAAATGGGTAAATCTATACCGATTGTCATTGAAATGAGCGCTATTTACTCCGCTTTTTGAGCACGACAAACAAAAGCTAACAAAAAGGGGACATCAGAGGGCCGGGTTTTGTGCATCTCTTCACATTGTGTGAGCCCTGCGCCGGATTCGCGGTGAGCCTCGGCCGTCTCGCTGCTCTCCTCCATCTCCTCCATCTGCTTTCTGCGTTTATGAAAAGCCTATTATGGCTGGCTGGGTTTGGCACAAACGGGCCTCCGGTATACATTGAAACATTAGCAGGGGCGCAGATTCCAAGCAGCAAGGACTTGTAGTTTAATTACTCAGGGATTGGGGTTTTTAACGAGTTTTAAACCGTATTGTCTCTACAGCCATAAAGAAGACATAGTGGCTAGCACTGGCTAAAAAGGCTCTGGAGCAGGCAGGCCAAAGGGGGGTGGTTTGGGAGGGGGCCGGGGTCTTTATTAACCCTAGAGTGACTAGCTAATGTGATTGAAGTGGAACCACCTGGCGGGGTGTGTGTGT
>JAOUQZ010000033.1:7885193-7896795 GCA_028564935.1 Neosilurus hyrtlii | reverse complement strand
GTGTGTGTGTGTGTGTGTGTGTGTGTGTGTGTGTCTGTGTGTGTGTGTGTGTGTGTGTGTGTGTGTGTGTGTGTGAGGGCCATGGCAGACTAAGTACAGCAATGTTCCAGGAGGCTGTCTGGACCCAGTCAAAGCTTTATGCTAGACTGATTGCAAACTCCCCCACCCCCTTCTCGCTCTCTTTCTCTGCTGCCTTCACACACCCGATAAAGCGGAGCTCCTCCAGGCCACCGGAGACACCATCAAACTCTATAGAGGCATGAGTCATCTTCCCTTCTGCTACATCGGCTCCTAATAACACACTCCTAATGTTTTTGTGCGGCGTACTTAGTTTGTCCACCATTGTGCTTAACGCATCTGATCGCGTCCTAGAATGTACGTAAAAAGCCAGCCCTTTGTCAGCGTACTAATGCGAATATGGTTTGGATGGAGGGAGGGAGCAAGTGAGAGGGGATGGGTAGAGGGAGGGAGTGAGGGAATAAGGGAGAGCCCCATATGGTCCACAGGCACAGCTCGATCTGTGCTGTTTGTTGTTGTTATTTATTTACCAGAGTGACAGAACGATCGGAGTGCCAGCAGAGCAGGCAGAGCGGGCCGACACTCTGGCACTGACAAACGCTAACATCCAACAACCAGACACCCCCTCCCATTCTGTGTGTGTGTGTGTATACCATCTGTGAGACAGCCTTGCTGGTGCTTATCTGTTGCCTCACTGTGACCCCACGGGCATCGGGCCATGCTCCCTTGGGGCATCTGCTGACATCACCGGGTAACTGTCATGACATAGACGTGCCACTCCAGCAGGGGCTCTAACTGAAGCCTGTTACAATTATCTCTGCGTTCCTCCCATCCTATTGCATACCGTCCCTCCTGACTGAAATTCAGTAACAGATGTGTGCCCCTCCTCTCTGTTTTTCCCCTTGAATACCATTTTTCCATTCTTCTTCTCTTTCCCACTTCTTCTTTGAACTAGTTTTTCCTGAAATGCTTTGAGAAGTTCTCAAAACCCTAAACCCAAATATCACAGTTACTTATACTCTGATCAAATTATAAGGGCTTAGTGGTTAAGGCGATGGGTTATTGACCCGAAGGTCAGCGGTTCAATCCCCACTATCACCACTGTTGGGTCCTTCAGCAAGGCCCTTAACCCTCTATTGCTCAGTTGTATAAACATGATAATTGTAAGTCGCTCTGGATAAGAGCGTCAGCCAAATGCTGTAAATGTAAATGTAAATAAGTAAAGTATACATGTCTTAAGTGCACAAAGAAATAACTCACTCCAAAGGGTTTGGATATTTCTGTTTGGAGTTTGCAAGTTCTTTCCGTACTTGCATGGGTTTCACATGTGTGTGTGTGTGTGTGTGTGTGTGTGTGTGTGTGTGTGTGTGTGTGTGTGTGTGTGTGTGGCAAATTATATTTGACATGGAAAATCCAATTTTTTGGAAGTGTGTTAGTACAGCAGACCCAGCAGGGAGTGCTGTGAACTTAATTTTTAGGGCTTGGCGGAGGTTTGCCCTCTCTGTGTGCTCTTGTTTGGAATGTTTAATTTAATAAAGGAAATTTAGGCAATGGTTAAATGAAGTGGATAGAAAATGTATCATAATGAGACACCACTGTATTATATTATATCAAATTAAAGTTTTATATACAAGTACACCTAGTACCAAGTACATTACCTTTTCTTTTCTTTGTACTTTTGCATCCTGTCCTTAGGTCCCAGCTTCTCATTTCTTTAACATGGGATTTCAGCTTTTCTCCTTTTCTCTTATAAATGTAGCCTTTTGCACTCGTCCCTTCTTTCTGAAAAGGTTGTTGTGTTCCTGTCTTCTTTTGACATGGTCTTTGTGTTCTTCTACTTTATTTTTAACACCCTTTTTGTGTTCCTCACCTTCGTTTCTCATGAACACAGTCTTTACTTTCTTCTACTTTTGACACAGTCATTGTGCTCCTTTTCTCTTTTTCTTATCTAAACATGGTTTTCGAATTTTTCTTCTCTTCATTTGCTTCACAGTGCTGTAGTGTCACTTTTGTCTAACCTTGAAATGTGTCTTTTTTGTTTACACCTTTTTTTATTTGTGTCAAAATCTCCCTTTCCTTCTCTGAAGTTAGTTGTTTCAGTGCTCTTTCTGTTGACATTGTTCTCCTTTTAATGTTGTCTTTTCTTTTTTTTCTACTCCGTGGTCTTTCATGTCATTTTACCATTTCCCCCTTTAAAAAGTGTTATTTGTCTTTGGCACATATAAAGCTATTCTTGTTTCATCTTAAAAGTTGTTATTATACTCCCTTCCCTCTTTTTCTAACAAGTACCTGTCATTCTTTTTCACTTTTCATGATGGCTTTTTTTTTGAACATTCAGGATGGATGCACTGCAACCTTGACTACAATAAAGCAGTTACTGAGAATGAGTGAATGTGATTCTAGTTCCTTATTCATTTAAACATGACATAGACATGACACTCCTTAAATAGTTGACATCATCATTTCGGAGTGGATGCTATGAGTATGCTTCATCATGGTTCCAGAAAGTGAAATAAGTCCTCACTGTAAGCAAAAACCCCACAGGCTCAATTAGCCTGTTGCCGTGGGACCTCTCCCTGTGTTAATTGGATGAGCACCGAGGCGGTTGCTGAGAGACTGGGGACATCGCTGCCGCTGTTTTCTCCAAAGCGGTAATGACGACCTGGTTGTTTTCTGCCTCTGAATATTTGTCAGTGATGTGGCTTCATGTAAAGCTCTGTAAACATGGACCTGCCAAATGTTACTGATCTGGGCTGTAGTATGGGGAAGGGAGTGGTTGTATTAGTGCCCTTCAATAGACAGGCACTATCTGATGCTTACATGCCATTAAGAGACAATGCAAACACATGCAGAGACAATCTTATTAAGGAAAAGGAAACTGAACTGGGCTTGAAGGCATCAGTCAATGCAGTTTCCCTTTTGCATTTTTTCAAGACATTTGACGAGTCATTCCTCACTCGCTCATTTGCCTAAATGCTTAATCCTATTAGGCTCGCGAGGAGGATGGATTCTATCACAGCTGACACTGTGCAAATGCGGGGTACACCCTGAACAGCTCGCCCGAACATCGCAAGGCCAACTCACAAACATTCACACTTACACTTAGGGGCTATATGGAACAACCAATAATCTATTGTGCATGATTTTGGGCTGTGGAAGGAAACTGGAGTACCCAGAGGAAACCCACACAAGCACAAGAAAAACAAAACTCCACACAGAAACATCCAAGCTCTTGCTGTAAGGCGAACATGCTAACCACTATGGCACAATGCCACCCAATGCAATATAAAATATCTTTAATAATATAACCATAAAAGAAAATTTATCATTTTAGGTATACTGAAGTGCAAATTGAACTGATCTTGAATTTGACTGTGACTAAATGCATAATGGTTGACAGTAATGAAAGTGACAGCTGATATGGTATTCTTTTGATATGGTATTCTTTTCTTAAAATAATCTTAATGTGTGGAAAAATCCATGCATTCATTCATTTTCTAAGATGCTTAATCCTAATTAGGGTTGCGGGAAGGCTGGAGCCCATCTCAGCCGAAACTGGGCGAGGGCTGGGTACACCCTGTACAGCTCACCAGACCATTGCAGGGCCAACACATACACAACCATTCACACTCATGCTCACACTCACACCTAGGGGCAATTTGGAAGAGACACTTAGCCCAATGTGCATGCCTTTGGACTATGGGAAGAAACCGGAGTAAACGAAGGAAACAAGCACGGGAGAGCATGCAAATTCAATAGAGAAACGCCCGAGGCCAGGAATCGAATCCAGGCCTTCTTGCTGTGAGGCAGATGTGCTAACCACTGCACCACCATGCCACTGTGTGTATAAATATGACAGATAATTAAAACAGACACAGTGTCACAGCGTCTGTACGTTCCGGTTCTCAGGACACTCATTACACTTTTCATCATCTATTGCACATGACCACAGTACACCTGTTCACAATCACACCTCATGACCTAGACTCAGTGTGAAGTGTTGCTCTTATTGCCAATCTCTACCAAACCTTCAGATTGTGTTTATAGTGTATGTCCCAGTTTGTTTCCTCATAGCTGTTTTCCTGTATTGCCCTAAATATCATAATGATGTGTATGATCTCAGGCTACTTCATATACCTTGCCTTTGGATTATCTCTGGTGTGTTATTTGTATGATCATTTAACCTCTGCCTGTCCCACATTTATGAACTTAGACTATGTTTTGGATTTGTATGCCTGGTTTACAATAGACCCTTTATTCTGCAGTTTGCATCCCCCGAGATTCTCTGATTCACTCCATCTGACCCAGACGACATCATTCAGAAAACAGACAGAAACAAATATCCCCAAATCTTTCTAAATACTAATTGAATCACAGAAGCACCAGACCGATCATCGGCTACTGACTCTGGCTTTTGGGACAATGAAAAAAATAAATAAATAAACACATATATATATATATATATATATATAAGATCTTGAGTCGATTTTCTGTGAAACAGTGCTCGATACGTCGAAGTAGAGCTAAATTCAATATCGACTACTCTACCAAGAACATTCCTTTACCATCTCACAACGACTATATATATATATACATGTGGACTCCAGTTACATATTGTGCCAGAAGTCTCATCCTGAGAGTCAGAGTATCAAAGAGTTTCAAGCCTATCCTAATTATAAATTTAAGCATAAAATTCTTTCAGGCAGTGAGATCCTGAAGTCTGGAACCCATGCACATCCCCAAACGTGAGTTTCAATTAAATGATATCAATTAAATTGGTTTCCTCTGTACAAAGAATTTTATTACAAACATTCCCAGGCTTTCTTGCAAAAAATATAATCTGTCACCAGTGTTTTGCATCTTGTGGTAGTATACCTTCTGTATTTACATTCATGAGTGTGTCTTTTGATTGTAGACTTTGACAGACATAAGCCTCATCTCACTGGCAGTGCTCTTCACTTCACTTGATGTTGTGGAGATGTTGTTCTTCACCAAGAACTCTATTATCAAAATTTTATAACTATCTTCAAATGTAATGTTAAAAATGTACAGGTTTGCTCAAAGTTTACAATTCAGTCTTGTCTTGACAACTTCATTTCAAATCCATTGTGGTGTACAGAGAGTCTCAAGTCTCAATACTCGTAGCACATTCTGTGTGGAGGTTGAATGTTCTCCCTGTGCTTGTGTGTGTTTCCTTCGGGTACTCCATTTTCCTACCACGGTCCAAAGACATCACAATAATTGACTGTTTCACCAATCCCTAGATGTGAGCATGGGTGTGGGTGATTCAGTGTGTGTGTGTGTGTGTGTGTGTGTGTGTGTATTTGTTGGCCCTGCAATGCCCTGGTGAGCTGTTCAGGGTGTACCCTGCCTTCGCCCAGTGTTGGCTGAGATAGGCATAAACCTCCCTTCGATTCTTGTAGGACTAAGCAGTTCAACGAGTGAGTGAGTGAGTGAGTGAATGTCTTAATACTAATGAAGCTGACTGTAGATTGATAGATGGATGAGTTGCTTGGTTTCTTGTTTCAATGAAAATTTGAGGGGAATTGTGATGCATCCTGTGGCTGTAACTCATCCTGTAGCCTTTAGTGTCACTTTATTTGGTGGCCAAACCTTCCTCCTTCTCAGCCCTCCAGTAAGAATGAGATCCTTAAACCCTCGGTGCAATGACTGCACCTGATGTACACTTGACCCAACAACATTTTCACGATGGATGGGATAAAGGAGCACTGAGACAATGTACATAGCAACAAATAAGGTACTAGCCGTAAATGTATACTCTCAAAGTAACCTATGACATAGCTATTTGTGGTCCAAACATTGTTATTAGATATACTCAAAATAATACAAGTATGAATGGAGTTTAACAGGTTCTTTCTAGTTTGAAGTATTTACATGTTTTCAGCTAAGAACACAGACTGTTCAGTCCTAATATAATCACCTCTAATCGAAGTGTTTGTGAGTAAGCATACTTTATTGGTATTTGTACTACGCCCAGGCTTCATCATGCTGCTGTGCTGTGGATTCTGTCCAGCAGAATCATTTGCACCATAATCAAGCGGAATCAGTGCGATAACAGCGCTCTCATTTACAAGGTCCTGAGATGCATCTGAAAATTTAATCAGGCCACTTATTTTCAGTAATGGAACTGAAATTGGATTATGCTTTTGGTCTGATCCCGGGTGCCACGAGAAGCCTGACGCACTTCTCCTCGAGCTTTTAGCTCCTCGTTAAGACGCAGGAGCTGATGAGGTTAATTGGATGTTTTAGCTGCGGTGTAATGACTCGGAAGAACGAGTTTTCTGCTTCAGGCATGCGCCGTACGGCTACGAGCAGATGCTGTACGTCCTGGCCTTGTGATGAAGCAATTACACTCATGAGCTGAACTCATCCTGGTCACTGATCTCGGAGGGAGGGCAGCTCGATCTGCAGAGGTTAATTACCTGACCTCAGATGACAGGAAGCTACTGTACTACTGAGGCCTGCTGTGCTCACATATCCAAGAAACCTGCTGTTAACCGCTGTCGTGAGTTGTAGTGAACGCATATGTAGAGCCAGGCAGTCAGAGTCTGTTTATTCAAGCATTTATTACATTTCAAGACTCCCATAAAGAATACCGCTGGGGCCATCATTATTAGGAATGTCTGGAACAAACAGCAGGAGTGTGTTGATGTGAAAAGTGTATGGTTAAAGGAAAAGTTCAGCCACAGATTTACAAAATATTCCATTAGGCATTTCTCCGACATGATATGTTTGATATTTGTTGCTTTAACTTGTTCTGGAACAGCTAACAAGTAAAGGAAGTTTGTCTCGCCAAAATATTTCCTGCAATTTTGCAATCAAATTAAAGTTACAGCTTATACCTTGTGCTTATTCTACCTATACCCATTTCTCACCGGCGCAAACTGACCCGCTGAAGTTCTCGTAAATGCTTCCGCAGAACACCTTAAAGCAACGTCATCGCAGAGAACCGTCAGCACAGCAGCCTTCTGCAGCTACTCGCGGTACATTCTAAAATGCTTGTTTTTGTTTCGCCACATTTCTGCGGAAAGAAAGAAAACGTGTCATTTCTGCATGACAACGTGGCACCGTAGCATCGTATGACCACCATAAACAACGTATGAACATCGACAAGCATCGGTGCGAGCATACGAGGCTGTAAATTTTTACCTCAGCTATTGTTGCAGAATCATGCCTCCGAAGGGAAGAGGACGAGAATGAAGGGGAAAAAAAACTGTTTATCGCTTCAACATGGTTACTGGGGTTCTCTGTTTACAGAGTGACATAATGTGAAATGTGTAAATTTGTGTTTTTATGTATTAAAATTTGTTTATAGTAGTATTGGCTTTAGATTAGTTACTATACAGACACCTAGTATTTGGGCAGGTTTCCAACTTGCCACACTTACCATACTGATCACTTTTTATAAAGGTAATAACCAACATTAGAGTTGTAAATTTACGTTACCCAGATAGCATGCTGCTAATGCTGCCAGCTACTTATCCCATTTCAGTCTAAAATTTCTGAAGTAGAGCAGTAAATGTCCCTCAGTCCTGTAAATGTTAAAGTGGAATTAAAATAGCTTTTTTATGAGCTGTACATTCTCTGACAGAGCAAACAAAAGACAAGCGGGCGAGTTTTTGACTTTACACATCAATCATGCCAAGGTGGAAAATGACGTTATTGCAACTCAAAAATTACCACTTACACAATAACCCAAAATAGCATGACTATGATAAATATGTGGTGGTCTGCCACACATGGTTAAATGTTCTACGATGTGCTGAAGTTCTGAAAAACAAAAAGCTTTCCTGAATGGAAATATGTTTCTCTTTCTTAACTGCAAGTAAAATTTTAAAATCTTATTTAACTTAATTTAAGATTAAATTTTAAAAAAAGCAATTAATTAATTAATTCATTCATTCATTAATAATTAATATAATGAATAATTTTTTTCTGCAAAATTGGTTGCAATATGTGGACGAAAACTGTGACATTTTTTAGTTACTTATGTTTCATGCCGTACTATCACTGAAGTATCAGCGACTAGTAGGGCTATAAGTGCGAATAGTACGGCTTGCAATAAAGATCTACATTTCCATTTATATCCAGAGTAGAAATTCCTGGTTTTCTTACTTTGTGGACTGAGAATCACACATGAATTTTCAGTTACTGTAATCAGTGGTGTCCACAGCGTTTACATACGCAACCGACCCATTTTTCCTGTGAGGGGTGAGGTTCCATGTTACAATGTTCACTGTACAAATGAGTTCCTCCTGAAGTGTATTTACTTCACACGTAGTCAAGCGCTCATAAATTTATTCACCAAAAACAAATGGGATGAATTTGGTATCCATATGGGAATTCATTCAAAAATGAATTGGTGCAGCAAACAGATTTATTCCTTCTTGTTATAATAAAAGTACAGTTATGTGCATGAAGTGTTTCTCTCACTGTCTCTGTAACAATGGTTCATGAATTTATGGTCAATATCGAGGGAAATAAGCAGGACGCCATTGAAACTTGTGGATTGTAAATGTTACACTTTATGGTACCATTTTCAGCAAATGACCCAAATGGGAATAAGGAACACGAACAGATAATTAAACTAACAAAACAGGTGAGACAGATGAATGTGGCAATCAATGAGTGAAAGGATGGGTTGGAATCTCATAAAGATCCTTTCTGTATGAAGTATACATGTTCAACCCAGTACTCTGGGTACTCCTGTTTCCTCCCACAGTCCAAAAGCATGCACATTAGGTCAACTAGCTAGTATTAGTCTTACAAGATACTTGTGACCTCTTTAGGGTGTACCCTACCTCTCACCCAAAATCAGCTGGGATTGGCTACAGCTTCCCTCTTTACCCAGTATGAGTTGGACCCATGAGAATTGATAGATAAGGGATAGATGTTTTATTGATCTGTGTTTATTACACTACCAGGAAAGGAATCAATTACAGCTATAAAAGGGGACAATTCCCAAAACAGAGATAATATTTATCACATTAATTATTCCACATGTAACAGTAAGCATGTATCTAAACAGTTCTATAACAAATGATGATACATATATGTTACATTCCTCTCACATATCAACAACAGGTTTCTTGTGTAGCATGACACTGCAGCCTGCAAAAATGTAGCTCCTGAAATCAAGCAAATAAATTAACAAATGCAATACTAATTGGCTTCTTTGTGAGGCTGAGAGCCTTTTCATTTGAGCACAAAGCGTAATTTGGGATGAATACAGCAGTATTAAGGAAGTGACCCGTGCTGTGAAACACTGTGTTGCTATGGCAGCTTGCATTGCGGCCCTCATGCTCTTAGCTGTAATGGCGTACGGCGTGCTTTTAATGGAGTTACTACAGGGTTGGAGGTCCATCCTCCTCTGCTTTGTGTAAAAGTGTTCGGTGAATGTGGGGATAGTCTGCTGCACATTATTAAACCTCTGTCTAAATGTACAAACAATACAGCTGTGTGTGGGCGAGGGGTTAACATGTCTGTTGTTCTGAGCATCAAAGCTGACCTTTGACCCTTACACAGGTAGGTTTGAGTAAGTGCAGAATCTCATTAAACTTTCTGTTAAAAATGGAATAAGGGTAAATGTGTAAAGATGCTTCTAGGATATTTTATTAAATGATTGAAAGGTCCTGCACTGATTCTTCACTGGTACTAACATGTCAAATGAAGATGTATGAACATTTAAGGTAACTGAATTTCCTTCTATTGTTAGTGCTAAGGCTACTGTAAATGCTAAAAAATCATAAAATGTTAGCCAGTCATACCTAAGATATTAACAATGACAGAACAGGCAAATAATCTACTACAGGGTGATGTAGCTGGTAATTAATATATACTACATGGGAATGGTGCAATATAATTGGTCCAGTGTCATAAGATTCAAAAACACTATTCCGAATGTATACTGCTTAAACCAAAATGGCTGACTCACAGTTCAAAGGCTACTTGAAACAGGTGGCATCATAATTATCACACTTTAAAATGGAAAAATTAACCATAATACAAAAATAAAATGGAAATGAAAAATGTTTTTGTCTTTCTGCAAGGTATGTAGACTAAAACTAACCAGTTAGGTTTGAAGGGAGTCTTTTCCATTAGCTACACCCCTGCTTCGTCCCGATCCGATTCAGTAGAGCAGGGAGTAAACAGGAATTAACTAATTCTTGAAAAAAGATTTAAAGAAATGCTTTAATATTAAAGAAAAAAAGATTTTTTTTATCTGTTCCTTGCCATCCAATAGTTGCTTTCCAAATCTCTCTCTCTCTCTCGCTCTCTCGCTCTCTCTCTCTCTCTCTCTCTCTCTATCTTTTGGTATTTTTGTCTTTCGGCACATTACTGTTAATCATCCTGAGTGGATAATGCTTGAAACAAAATGACGTAGTGTACACTCATGGCTTGTCACAGTCACGTACAGGAAGCAGGTGGTGTCACTGTTAGGCTTTAAAAAATGATAAATAAACCACAGAAATCTTGTTTTAATTTCCTTTTGTTTTGTTTCCATGTAGTATATACTAAAATTCTGAATGGGTTTAAAACACACCGTTATGGAGTTATGGCGGTTTACTTAAATTTCCATGTAGTATATACTAAACTGTGAATAAGTTTTTGAAAAAAACAAACAATCAAACACACCATTAGTTACACAGTGCTTATGCTCTGCTTGGAGTGCACAAAGGTCATTTGACTCCAGAGGAACCTGCCTCTGACCTGGGTAAAATACATAAAATAAATGTTTCAGTGTAGCATATATGGAAATAGAGGCGTGGTGAATGTCGCTGTAGTGAATAGCCTTGCACAGGGAGTACAATCAAACTCCACACAGAAACGCTTGAGCCTGGTACTCGAACCCTGGACCATCTTGCTGTAAGGTGGACGTGCTAACTACTATGACATCATACCACCCTGAAATAAATACAAATATTTTAAATCAGTAAAATTTAGAAACTTCTGTATTTAATATTTCCCTTAGGCCTTTATATTGGCTGGCATTCTAGAATTTTGCATATTTTTTCTCAAGCACTGTGTTCTAAATTGTTTGTAACAGTTCCTACAGATGGCGTTTGCATCTTCTCCCCGTGCTTGCATGGGTTTCCTCCAGGTACTCCGGTTTCATCCCACAGTCCAAAAACATGCACAGTAGGCTAACTGGCTGTTCCAAATCACCCCTAGGAGTGAGTGTGAGTGTGAATGGTTGTGTGAGTGTTGGCCCTGCGATGGCCTGGCTAGCTGTCCAGGGTGTACCCCGCCCTCACCCAGAGTTGGGCTCCAGCCTCCCCGCGACCCTAATTAGGATTAGGTGGTTCAGAAAATGGATGAATGAATGAATAATACATGCATGATGGTCTACATGGGAAACATTTGTACAATCAGTTCATGAATCAAATAAATACCAACCAGTGCATCATTTTTAAATGTTCTCAATTGTTGCACACATCTTGTACTGCACACATTGTCATAATCTAAAGCAGACAAACAGAAATACATGTGTGTTTGTGTCTGTGTGTGTGTGTGTGTGTGTGTGTGTGTGTGTGTGTGTGTGTGTGTGTGTGTGTGTGTGTGT
>JAOUQZ010000033.1:7868254-7879651 GCA_028564935.1 Neosilurus hyrtlii | reverse complement strand
GTGTGTGTGTGTGTGTGTGTGTGTGTGTGTGTGTGTGTGTGTGTGTGTGTGTGTGTGTGTGTGTGTGTGGTTGTGTTATACTGAAATTTTCAAAAGTTCACTAAAGGAATGTGCGGTAAAGTTAATAGTATATATATCCCCATCTGTAATAAATGTACACTAGATCATTAGGGCTAAACAAGGTGTTGCATCTGTACCAGATGTGTACATAGAGCTCACTGAAAAACCTGACTTAATGGTAACTTTATACATTTAGAAGCTTCTATCTGAGGACTTTTTTTATTGATATCATCATTAAGAATTATTCACTGAAAGCGTTGAAGAAGTCTCCGAGGTGAAATGTCGAGGAGACTATTCAATTCTGCAACATCCACCGTACTTAAAGAACAATTTACAGAAAGTGTCATAGGAAAGTGTTTGGCCACCACGAGCCATCAATACGGCTTCGTATCACACAGCTATGATGTTAAATTATTGTCAAGTGACAATTCGTGAAGAATTTCTTCACACACTTAGCTAACCCTTCTGTAGCTGGCACACCATTCACTCTTGTTCCTCAGCTAATATTTCTTATATTCTGTGTTAGTGAACAGGCAGAGGGAGAAGATTGCTCCCAACATTACTAGCCTACTTTTATTGCTCATGCCAGATTAATATAAATTCCAGTAACTAGATGAAAATAAATTTTAGACGAGTATTGATTATTTCTATAATACTTCTATAATATTTTACTTCTTGTTAACTCCTTATTCAACTATATAGCATTACTGTCACAGCGTCCTCAGCATACACTCTCACTACACTTCCCAGCAGGCAACTCACTGTTCTTAGTCACCTGCCTATTAGCATTATGCATCAGATGACTCTGTCACATGCTTTTCACACCTGGCTCCTATCTCTCTGATTACCTGCACTATATAAGGACTCTGTTTGCACATGCTCAGTATGAGGTGTTGCTCCTGTCTCTTGTTACCAGTGCATGGCAAGCAATTTTGTCTAAAATACAGTCCATCATTCAGAGTTTCATTAAGAGAATTTAAGGCAAAATGGTTTGATTAAATTAAAGCAGCAAATAAATAAATAAATAAATAAATAAATAAATAAAAGTATGCAGAAGTTTTGAATGATATGATGAAAGTTATTTTTTTGCGTGAAAACATGACTCAATTACAATAAGCTTTAAACCAGGAAGTTAAAAATGTGTGAAAAGTGAAAATAAAAAAAATTATTACTTTTGAATGTAAAACATAAAAAAAAAGCTTGTAATTGAGTCATGTTTTCACGCAAAAAAATAACTTTCATCATATCATTCAAAACTTCTGCATACTTTTATTTATTTATTTGCCACTTTATCAGCGCTCTCTACTTAACCCACCTCCTTTATTATTCATCAGCTGACACAACACTTAACCTACAACTAATAATGAGTCGATATTAATTATGTATTTTTTTATTCAACAATGAAAAATTAATTAATGTGGTAGTTTTGATGAGGAAACATTTTGTGGTTCTGCTGTCGAATGACAAGCTAGACATTACCTTTATTAGGCTGGTAAACTATTTAAAAACTTTTATAAAATCAGGGATAACAAGAACTAACTGTTTCATTGGTGTTCTACAACAAATGGATAACAAAAATGTATTTTACTGATAAAATATTTCCAGCATTGGCAAATTGTTGTGGTATCTACCTAGCTTATATATATAGGGTAATGCCAGAGAAATTATTTCCAACATCTATTGGAAGTGATTGTGATTGTCAATGTTGGATGGAGTTCTTTTTGCAGTACTTTCACTACTGTGTGATTTGTAAATGTCATTGCAAAGTTCTGAGAGAACTTTTACTGTTCAACTGCTGTGAGCAACTGGTAACCAGGCCAAGTTAAAATAAGGGCTAGAACATGAATGTTAATAGGAATAAGTGACTTGTACACAAGAACATTAGAACAGGACCATATGTATCTAACAGCAATGAACTCAGTGAAGCTTTTAATGTCTCCAAATAAAAGATGAATGTGACTAAAGCATCTAATTTTAAAGAATATCTCCAAAAAGGTTTCCAAAAATGTCTCATTTTGCATAGCTGCCATGGCAAGGCTACCAGATATCAGCAGTAAGGTGGCAGAGATGTACAGAATGACTCTGCTTCATATATTTCTGCATCACACAACCACCACTTTGCTTATAATTTTCCTATCTCATGTCACAAAGTGTTATTTGTTTATTTTACATTAGTAATTTCTATATGTAGAAGGTGGCTTTGGTTTATATTATTTTGTTATATGGATATTTAATTACAGGACCTATTTTACTGTCATGCTACCACTGCTTCTACCCCACAACTACCCATCTACAGGAACACAGCCCACCATTAAGGTCTAAAAAAGCCTGGGAATACCCTGTAAAATGCATCAAATATTAAATAGCTAATGATGTTTAATGTCAGAGTGCCCTTATAATTCAGAAAGCTTTGATCAGTGTGCTCTCTCTCTCTTTCTCTCTCTTTCTCTCTCTCTCTCTCTCTCAGTGTGTGTCTGAGCAATCTGATCTCATGAAAAATGCAGGTGATGTGAATTTCATATGAGTAATGACATAAGAAAAGGTTTGACTATATGCCCCACCCCAAACTCCACCCTTACTATCCATCATTCATTCATTCGTTCGTCTACTAAACCGCTTATTCCTTATTAGGGTCGCAGGGAGGCTGGCGCCCATCTCAGCCG
Source organism: Neosilurus hyrtlii (assembly GCA_028564935.1). Classification (NCBI taxonomy): domain Eukaryota; kingdom Metazoa; phylum Chordata; class Actinopteri; order Siluriformes; family Plotosidae; genus Neosilurus; species Neosilurus hyrtlii. The sequence goes on along the minus strand of JAOUQZ010000033.1, from coordinate 7,876,928 downwards.
ACTCTGGGCGAGGGCGGGGTACACCCTGGACAGCTCGCCAGACCATCGCAGTACTATCCATCATCATCTGTATAAATTATACCTTTTGGTCATGGAGGAAGCTGAAGCCGAGCGAGAGGCAGGGGTACACCCTGCACAGTCCAGATTCACACCCAGAATCTTCACACTGTGAGGTGATAATACTTATTACTTTAATAAATATGCCAAAAGCACCCATGAATGTAATATGTTATTCTTACATGAGCTGGTGATAATTAAAACATCACTGCACTTTCCTGTCCAGGCTAGTTTTAATGGTACTGTGCATATTTTTCGTGGATGTGGAGGCTTTTGGTTCGCTTGTACACTGAAGTGTTGCTGTCTTGTATAGTTCCTGTTGCTCCTCTATCATGGGAGTTGGTTGCCAGGGTGAAGCAGGTACTACCCAGGTGTGTGACTTGCAGAGAGCTTTTGCTAAGTCCTTACAGCTGTGAGCACATGCACACACTCAAGTTCACTTTCTAAATTACTTGGTGGCTTCACGTCTGTTTTTTTGTATACACTTTCATGTACACGAAGGAGAAAACACCAGAAGTGACCTCGATGGTTTCTATATCTCTCTTAAATTCAAGCTTCAAATGCTTTCATTCCATCAGAGGATATTTTTGCTTGTTTCTAGAAATAGATGCTTGGAAAGAGAACAAAAATCTGCCAATAGTAAAAATAAATAAATAAATGAATAAATTATTAAGTCAAGAAATACGGCGGCATGGTGGCCTAGTGGTTGACATGTTCACCTCGCAGTAAAAAGGTCCTGAGTTCCGGTTCCGGAGTCAACGAGGGGATTTCTGTGTAGAGTTTGCATGTTCTTGTTGTGTGTGTCTTTTCTGGGTACTCTGGTTTCCTCCCACAGACAAAAGACATCAGGCTAACTGTCTGTTCCAAATTGCCCCTAGGTGTAAGTGTGAATTGTCGTGTGTGTGTTGCTCTGCAATGGTCTGACAAGCTGTTCAGGGTGTACCCTGCCTCTGCCTAGTGTCAGCTGAGATAGGCTCCAGCCTCCCTACAACCCTAGTAGGATTAAGCGACTTGGCAAATGAGTGAGTGAGTAACTAAGTAAGTCTAGAAATAGGCAAAATAATCTAGTATTACTATTTAGTGTGACAACTATGAGTAATCTTTTATAAGAGGATGCTTGAGAAATTGATTTTTGTATATAAATTTGTTCTAAAGATACATGTTTTATGATTTTTAGAGATAGGTGTTTATTTATGCTCCATTATTTACAAGATGATTTCATTCAATATGACTCAAAACCAGGGCAGCTTTGAATGCAAGGAGAGTGACCGAAATCAGACTGGAAGATTCAGCATTTAGCAAAGAGTTACTGTAGCTTTCACACTCACATCTAAGGGCAATTTGGAACAGCCAGTTAGACTAATGCACATGTCTTTGGTCCCTGGAAGGAAACCAGAGCACCCTAGCTTAGGAAAAACATGCAAACTCCACACAGAAATGCCCTTGCTGAGCCCCGGTACTTGAACCCAGGACCTGCTGTCAGGCAGACGTGTTAACCTCTACACCAACATGCTACTCCAAACTTATTATTAGCCGTAGATTATTTTAAAAATGCAGAAAATGTAATATTTAAATGAGTATATTATTAATAAATTATTTGTGTAAAGCTTCAGTCACAGAAATTAATCTACACCTTAAGAATTCAATGTCAAGGTGATATAAGATGATCATTTTCCACCACATATAATTTTTTATAATTATTGGTATTAAGTGAATGCATCTTCAGTTATTTGCACTGTGAACAAAACAAGAAGCCATCAGCAAGTTCTTCAAAGAATCAAAATGGGCTTTTTTATGAAAACCTAAATCCCTGATTTTACACAAAGACACCACAGCCGTAATACAACTCGAGTGAATTCTGTTTAAGGTTTTTTGGATGGTTTTATTGTCATTATCATCATTTGGACACAGCAATACTGCAGAAACACACAAGCACTGATGGAATGAATCCCCAAAAACTAATCGGCCTACGGGGAATAGAATAGGCTAATGATTATAAGGCTACCTAATAATGATGGGGGAAACTGTCTTATGACCCCTAGGCTACTTTTTTGCCCCTTCATAGTTGCATTGATTGAATCACTAAAATTAAACATTTGGCCGTTTCAAAGTTTCTAGCCTAATTTGGACACTGAAATAATTTAAATAAAACATTTGCAATAAATAAATACATAGATAAATAAAGCCAGTGTGAACGTATACACACATTGGAATGATATAAAAATAACAAGCATACCATTTAAAGGATAAATAAGACATTCAGTCACCCCACATTTACACGATTAAGGCAGTTTTACAGCAGAATGTGTGTGAACTATATTTCAAGGCATTTCTGGCTACACTAGAAGGCTAAAACCCTTGTATCATTATCAGCATTATTATTATTATTATTATTATTATTAATAGTATTATTAAGGTCTGAGAACAAAAGCTAAAGTCCACAGATCCACAAGCTAGATTAAAGCTAAAGTCATATAGGTAGATTTCCATTCCTGTGAATTAGAAGGCATTTTCAATAACGGCACAGCCAGGATTATCAGTTTCTTAGGTCTAACACAGTACAGAACTTGTGCAGAAATTCTAGAAAAATAATTTAACAGTCTAAGAGCACACAGCGAAAAACGTTGCGTTGAATCAACACTGACCAATGACGGTTCTGAGGACAGGTGTGTCACACGGGGTCTCGGTGCCCATGTTTACGATTAGGCCTGACGCCTAGCTGCTGAGGGATCCCAAATGAGGGATCTGTAATCACTGTTTAACTGATGCACAACACAAAACAAACAGCATGGTGCAACGAGATGTGTTTGCTACAAGCCAAAACCCCAAAGGTTTTTAAAATACATTGCAACCATGCTAGTTTATTAAAGGCTCTGGTTTTCAGTTAATTAGTGATACAAAAAGAAGGAAATAAATAAGCAGATAAATCCACAGTAGGAGGTGTGGACATAAGACTGCAGAAAATACTAGTCAACTTTAATTTTAAGTGGAATGTTAGAGCATTTTTTTCTGTTTCATGATTGTTGATTAACTTCAGTGTGATTCAAAAATTCCTCTCTATTTTTAAGTAAAAAAAAAAAGATTATTAAATAATTAAACAAACAGCTAAGTAAGTATATTTGAGTGAATTCGTGCTCTGAACAGAGCTTGAGATCTGAACCTTCTCCCAGGTTGGGACCTCCTGTAGTGCTTCATCAGTGCACAGAGTTGCAGAACAAAAACTTGCATGAATCCCAAAGCTGTGCTCAAGCACAGTGAGCAGGAACTCGTGCAGGAAGTGGTTTTTAATATGAATGAAGCCCTAAGAAAACCCTCGCCTTCCAACTTTCTTGTGCATTAGCATGATGATGATGATGATGATGATGATGATGATGATGAAGTCTTGAGACGTTCCCTTGTGTGAATTCCGCACTGTACTTCAGTCGGTGTTGGCTGAACCCCTGGTATTTTCGCTGTGCACTTCATTCTGATAAACTACGTTCCCGTAGATTTCTCTCTCTAGCCGTGTCGTTTCTCATGCACGCGCACGAGTGTTCCGTTTCCCTCCTTCCTCTTCTTCTTACGTGTATAAAGGCACGCGGGCTCTTCAGCAGGCGGGTCGCACGGGCACCTGCAGCAGAATCACCTGCCGGTTTTCTGACGGGTGGCACTTGTTGATGTGGCGCGTGAGCGCTGGGGAGCTGTAGAAAGCAGCCGGGCAGTGCTTGCACGGGTACACGTGAGACGCGTGCTGCACGCGCACGTGCCTCTCCTGCGCCACGCGACTTGGGAAAGTCTCCCCGCACACGGGACACGCGCTCAAGTCCAGCGGCGCCTGCACAGGCACCTGCGCGTGCTCCGGCCGTTTCGCCTCGGATTCGTGCGGCGGCGCGTGACTCTCGAGACTTGCACTCAGCGGCGCGTGATGTGACAGGACGTGTTTCTTCAGATACGCCTGGCGTTTGAACTTCCTCGCGCAGCGCTGGCACTCGTACATGCCGTCTGTGTCCGAGCCTGAACCCGACTCGGAGGCTCCTGGGCTGGGCGTGTCGCGCTCTCGTTCGTGTTCACCTTGCACGTCCTTGTTCGTGTCGTCCGACGCGCGGGGTTTCTTGTCGGAGCCGTCGTTTGCCGTCGCGTTCAGCTGCTTGGGTTTGTGCCAGCGCCGGTGCGAGGCTAGATTGGCGGGGCAGCTGAACGCCTTGTCGCACTCGGGGCACCTGTACTCTACCCGCACGATGCGCGAGCACCTGTGCTGCGCGAGGGCGAACGGGTCGGCGTACGCCTCCCCGCACAGGCGGCACACGAACTCGCCAAGCGGCTTGTCCACGCCAGAGCGCGCGCTGGGCTTCTGGTCAACCGGACCCTCTTTGATCCTCAGCCCAAGGACCGGCGAGGTCGTGACCTCGTCCTCAAACTGCAACTTCCTGATCGCTTTGGTTTTTTTGGGCGCCGGTTTGCTCTTGCGCTCGGGCTCAGGCGCTGCTCGTTTGCCTGCGACCCGGTTGCTGTCGCTCGTGCCGATCTTTAGATCCACCGGAGCGCACGCGAGATGCTGCTGAGCTTCGAAGCCGTTCGTCGGGAAAGACTCCGCGGAGACGGGAGAGCCGAGGTCGAAACGGCGCTCGAGGGACACGCGCTCGTGCTCTCGGCTCACTGGGCGCGTGGGGCTGTACATCGACTGGCACACCGCCTCTGGGTTTCCGAAACGCACCGGTTTGGGAGCGTGACTCATGCTGTCCGCGCGCGGCGGTGCTGAAGCAAGTAATGCTAACGACACCGACTGAGGAGCATCACCCAGTCCCTGCATCTGCTCGCGCTCCTGTTCCTCCTCGTGGTCCACGCGGATCCGGTACGACACGGGGGTCGCTTTCCTGTTTCTCTTGACTAAAAATCCTCTGGGCATCTTCACAAACCGAAGGAAGGCACTTTTCAGATGGATAGATGGCACTGAACTCGTCTCAGTGCGCGCGGATTATTGTAATTATTATTATTATTATTATTATTATTATTATTATTATTATTATTATTATTATTATGAAAGGCGTTTCCGTTCTCCAGTGTGCTGTCCACACCCTCCGCCTTTATTTCCCCGAGCTGCCTCTTTTCATCACTAAGGCATAGCTGCACTGTTTTTAAGCTGAAACGATGAAAGCGACGTTTCCCTCCCAGCCAATCAGATGGAGCCTGAGATCCCTACGGTGAGTGAGTGGGAGGAGAGAGAGAGAGAGAGAGAGAGAGAGAGAGAGAGAGAGAGAGAGAGAGATGCTTCTGTTTAGAGAAGCTGCACATTGCCACGCAGATGTACCTGAGAGCTTTTCATTAGAAGAGGATGCTTCTCTTTTTGCCCTCTCGGTCTGTTGGCTTTGTATAGATACGCACGCGCTGTGTGTGTGTGTGTGTGTGTGTGTGTGGGGGGGGGGTGTTGGGGTGGGCTGGGGTGCGGTGCTGGGGTTGTCCCGGTCATTCCAACAGCATCTGAAACAGGGAGTGCACGAGCTGATTGAACACATCAACAAAGCACAGTCGGTCCTGTTAAGATGCTGCCAGAACGCACAGTGCAGAAGAGAAGTGTTAAAAGACATCTTCATGCAGTAGCACAACGCTGAATACACACCTGCGGGGTTGATACACGAACAGCTGAACACACCTGAATACACACACACACACACACACACACACACACACACACACACACACACACACACACACACGCCTGCACGACTCTTATCTGTGAACACAGTGACATGGAAATCTCTTCTCTCTTTCTTCACAGAGAAAGTATTTCACTGACAGTTACATCTTTCTTTCTTTCTTTCTTTCATTCTTTCTTTCTTTCTTTTGTTAAGAATTCAGTAGATATAAATGCATTCATAGCGAGGCACCAGAATGCATAAATACATAGTATCTAAACATTACTGTGTTTAGAAAAATATTTGTTGAAACAAAAAAGAAGAGTTTCTATTTCATCACTTCCTTCCAAGATTCCTCCTATTCATCCTTTCCTCCTTTCTTCTCTCCTTTCTTCCATCGTTCCATTCTTGCTATGCTATTTTTTCCCCTTCCTTCTTAATTTCACCCTTTTCCTTCGTCCTTCCTTGATAACACCCTTCATTCATTCCTAGTTTTATTCCTTCCATCCTTGCTAATTTTCTGTCTTCTTAATTTCATTTCTTACTTCGTTCATCACCAGGTTCTTTCTTTCTTTCTTTCTTTTTCCTCTCTTTTTCTCTTGCATAAAACATGGACAGTTTAAATACCTTGCATACTGTGTGTGACTTTGTTAGTTTGCTGACAGAAGCTACCGAGGCTGTTTAATCAAGTGTTTATTTATCACTAATGACATCTCACACATAGCTCTAAGTTACACATAAAAAAAACAAACGAAAAAAAAACCCCATGTTATCTCTTATCTGTGAAATGAGGGATCATATGGATGCAGACTTTGTGTGTGTGTGTGTATGTGTGTACTGAAGCTTTGCGTCACATTACCATACAGCTGGTAGTGACTCTCCAAAGCTCTGCAAATCCACCCTGTCCTTTTGTGGTCATGTGGAGGAGTCACACTGCGCTTTCCAGCCCTACCTTAAATAATTCCACTGTAATTAACATCTCAGCAAACAAACACTGAAGAGATGCATTTGATTAGGAATTAGTTTTGCCTCTACATCATTAATTAGCTTATATTAAGTAATTATGCCACCATTTAAAGCAGTAATTTTCTAAATCCACGAGAGATACAATGCACCAACAGCAGGAATTGTTTCATTTTTCATATAAGACCCGAAAATTTTATATTATAATAATTGAATATTTCCCAATATATTAATGAAAACACCTTCAGTCCTGCACATGGAAGCTGTGCTGATCATATTATTTTCATGCTTAGCAATAATTAAGCTAATTGAACTTCTTAAGGTTGTAGAGGTCGAGGCTGTGTATACATGGGTAGATGGTACTGATTGAACTGCAGGTAATCTAGAACGCTTTTCTTCACTTTGGCCAGCACTTGACTTTGTCCAAGATGATCTTCAGAGGTCTCCAGTGTGCCGTCTGCAGGCAGATTTGAGAGATCTGTGATGGACATGCAGTCTCGGCCAAGCTGAGAACAAAACAAATGTTTGAATCAGTGCAGTTGTTTTAACTTTATAAAAAATATAACGGTGGCATTGTGGTTAGCACGTCTGCCTCTCAGCAAGAAGGCCGGTTCGATTCCCAGGCACGGGTGTTTCTGTGTGGAGTTTGCTATGTTCTCTCTGTGTTTGCGTGGGTTTCCTCCCACAGTCCAAAAACATGCACGGTAGGCTAATTGGCTGTTCCAAAATGCCCCAAAGTATGAGTGTAAGTGTGAATGGTTGTATGTGTGTCTGCCCTGCGATGGCCTGAGGTGTACCCTGCCCAGACCCTCGCCCAGATTTGGCTGAGATGGGTACCAGCCTCTCCGCACCACTAATTAGGATTAAGCACCTTAGAAAATGAATGGAATAAATTAAAATTATTAAAATAAATATAATTATTTATGAGGAACTAAAAATTATAATAATTAGGAAATTATATAAAGTGTGCATCTTGCTACATACTTATCTAGTGTATAAGAACTGTATCCTATTTTTGCACCATATATTTTCCTTTATATGATCTCTGTTACAGTCACACTAGTTATATATTTTTTAAATATATGTATTCTTCATTTGTCTCAAGTGCTTTTAAACAAGTCAGTGTCATACATAATGTATTCAGATTTTTATTTATCATTTAACAAATAGTTAGTGCTAACCTCCGCTGTAATGATCTGGTGAACTTCCTGTTGGAAATCAGCAAAGCGATCATGGAATATAGCCATGCTCCAACTCTCTCTGAAATAGCTACAGAACAACAAACAAACAAACATCATTTCAATCTTCGCTCTTGTTCATCTAATAGCCCCTGTGTAACAACATAGGCAATCAATTATCATAAAAGTTCTGGCGGCGCAGCACGTTTCAGTAATGATATTTAGAGCAGTTTCTTTTCAGGCGAGTGAAAGATCCAGATTTAATAAGTGGCCGAGTGCCTGATGAGCACGGCTGGCTGGATGAGCAGCTTTTGTCTCCTGGCCATGCGGCAAAGCAGATTGGACACCTGCATAAACAGATTAGTGCTGAGAAACAATAGCACTGATGCTCCAGGGTCACCAGTGTTAAAATATTAGAGGAGAGGTCATGCTGTCAGACACAGAGCGAGCCTCAGCAGCTCTCCACAGGGACAGTGATAATATGATTTAAGACTGTCAGCTCATAGAATAGACATACCTTAAAGACACGGTCTCTGGTTTCAAAAAAACATTGCTGATACAATGCTAACAAGAGCTTACTTGAAACCAGAATCAATTGCAATGAACTAAGCGTGTAAATAGATAGTGGTCAACAATTCTCTGAAGAAGGTTAGTCTTAATCTGGGATTAAGTTTAGCCTTGAACTGAGAGGCAGTTTAAATCAATGCTGAAAAGTTTCATATGGGATTACACTTGATCAAGAAATGAATTTGATTGTAACACCTCTCTTTCTCTCTCTCTCTCTCATACACACACACACTCTCTCTCTCACACACACACACACACACACACACACACACACACACACACACACACACACACACA
>JAOUQZ010000033.1:7857701-7868154 GCA_028564935.1 Neosilurus hyrtlii | reverse complement strand
CACACACACACACACACACACACACACACACACACACACACACACACACACACACACACACACACACACTGTACCATACATTCACCATCACCTTTAGTATAAGGCGTATATGTATGTGTGTGTAACCTGTAGAGGTCGTTGATCAGTCCTTCGTCGAAGCGTGCATACAACTGATTGAGCAGCTTCTGGTGTTTGCCGTACAGACAGAGATAGTTCGAGACAGGAAGTGTGTTAAAGGACAAACAGGTGATGCTTTCCACCACATGTTGCTGATTGAAGTACAGCTGGAAGTAGTTTCCTGTCTCTACATTGCCTGTCACAATGCTCCGGCCCTGTAGGACCCACAATAATAGGAACCTCAATCTCAGGGAACCCAACATTTACACTAATAAATGACAAAGCAATGTTCATTTTCTATGCGTATGATCGCATGGCATGATGGTTAGCATGTCCACCTCACAGCAAAGAGGTCCTGGGTTCAAGTCCCAGGCTCGCTAAGGGCATTTCTGTGTGGAGTTTGCATGTTTTCCCTGTGCTTGTGTGGGTTTCCTCTGGGTACTCCAGTTTCCTCCCATTGTACAAAGACATTCACATTAGGCTAACAAGCTGCTCAAAATTGTCCCTTGTTGTGAGTGTAAATGGTTTTGTATTTATGTGTCCCTACAATACTCTGCCGAGCTGTTCATGGTGTACATGCCTTCACCCAGAGTCAGCTGAGATATGTATATATGGGGCAGCGGTGGCCTGGTGGTAAGGTGCTGGATTACTGATCCTAAGGTCGGGGGTTCAAGCCCCACTTTCAACAGGTTCTTACTGCTGTCCCCCCAGTGCAGCTAACTGGGTTATCAAATGCCGGCCATGTCTCTCACTGTCTATGGTGGGAGTCATGTAAAAAAAACATTGCTGATTTTCGTCAAGAGTAGGCTGCATAGCCGTTAGCGTGTTTCTGCCCTGTGATGGCCTGGTTCAGGGTGTACTCTGCCGGAGTAGCCGGAGTAGGCTGAGATGGCGCCAGCCTCCCTGCGACCCTAATTAGGATTAAGCGATTAAGAAAATGACATGACATATATATATATATATATATATTGACTCCTTTCACTTATATAGTTTTATTCGTACTTGTATTTTTATCCCAATGCTAAATTTATGTGCAATATTTGTTTCTTAACTGCAATTTTGAGGGGCTCTGAGTCCAAGAATTTCATTGCTGGTAGTGAAGTTTCATTGTTACCTGTATATGACAAATAAACTTGAAACTTGGAAACTTGAATGAATGAATAGGGAGTGTTGCATATATAGAGTTTTGTTGCTAGAGTTTCTCATCAGTACTAAAAACACTAACCAGGGCACACCCGCAAGCTCCAACAGTAGCAGCTAGAACACACCCACTAAAGACAAACTACAAACAACAGGAGCGAAATGTCATTTGCTGATGTGACTACAGGGCAAGTTTAATAGGATTAAAGCTTATTGTTAAAGATGACTGCAGGATACACAGCTCAGTATCCACTAATCATGGAAAGGAAACTTACCTGTCCGCTGCTAGCTAATGGAGATACGTTGGTGTAGCCTGAAGGTTTAGTAACATATAGATAATGATATCCACCTGGTAGCTTTCCACCTGTGAATACAAAGCACAACAAGGTGAATATGCGACCCATCAAGTTGGAAATAAATAATTTTGAGCTATTAGCACCATTTTGTAGCTGATATCCTAAGCTTTAAAATGATACCAAATTCATTCATTCATTTTCTAAGCTGCTTATTCCTAATTAGGGTCACGTGAAGGCAGGAGCCTATCTCAGCTGGTTCTAGGCAAAGGCAGGGTACACCCTGAATAGCTCACCAGGCCATTGCAGGGCCAACACACATACAACCATTCACACTCACACTCACACCTAGGGGCAATTTGGAACTGCCAATTAGCCTACTGTGCATTTTTTGGACTGTGGGAGGAAACTGGTATACCCAGAGGAAACCCATGTAAGCACAGGGAGAATGTGCATACCCCATACAGAAACAGGAATTTTCAGCCTTTTAAGCATGAAACTCTGGGAAAAATCGTAAAAAGTATTAAATAATTTCTGACTTAATACCCACTTTGCTGTGTTGGGTCATATGATGTCATTTTGTGATGCATTTCAAAGCTGCTAAGACGATCTCTCAGGTACTCATGGATCACCAGTTTTATTTTGAAAGATTTCAGAAGTCTTTCGTTCCTCTAACATAAGTTACTAATTTGCTATCAAATACATTTTATTTTTTAATTAAAGGACATCACATCATAGCTTTTAATGCCTTTAAATGTTAATCTTTTTAAATGATGTTTACATTGTTGTGGTTCTTTAGAAGTAATTTCATAATAAATGTATGAATGGTTTTGTTTGTTTGTTTGTTTTTCTTTAAGAATAGGAGGTGGTGGTGGAACATGTCACTGAGGAGAGGGATGCCTGGGATTCCCTACGAGACCTGTTGCCTCCATGACCCGATCTCAGATATGTGGAGGAAAATGGATGGATGAATGATTTAAAAAATAAATAAACATGTTATATTTCTCATAATCCAGTGAGCATGGATGAAATAAAACAGTTATGCCGCTCACTCTCACTGGATATCCCGATATCCAGCTATCGTCAAGATGCAATTATATGAGTAATTAACAAAAACCTGAAGTTTATATTTAAAAAACATATGGAAACATTTCCAGGCTTTGTTTACATCTATCTCACTTAACAAGTCCCTTACAATCACACTTAGCATTCCTCACTGACAAAAATCCACAGAGTCTCAGAGTGTAGGTACATCATATATTTAACAACCCAAAAATAACTCAAGGTAACTCCACCTATTGATGCATGCAAAATGTGAGGGTGTCTTTTTCTCTCAGTAATCCTCATTCAATGACCTTGTTTACTAATGGACTAAGCAAACACATCACAGTTCACAGCTTTTTCAGGATCATCAGTAACCAAAGCTGAACTCTGTGATTCCACCACAGGGACAGAAAGAAAAAAAAACATACAATAAATAGACAGAAGGATATATAAAGTTGTTTACACTCAGCTGAGAGTGCACTGCTACAACATGTGAATGTAGACTGAACAGTGTCTGGCTTTGCGAAACTGAATTTAAACAAATATTCTTTTCATATTTATAAACATCATTATTTCTTACATAGATTGCAGTGATTACAGTTGAAATGTTGTGGTGAAATATTTTATATGGAAGTGTGCAAAACACTGTCAGGTTAAAACTAGAATGTATGTTGTGTCTTGTTTACTCAGAAAAATCACGACCACGAGAAATGAAAAGTCACCACCCAGCTTTGTATGTGAATGTTAGCTAGCTATGTTGGATTACTAGACGAACTATGCTGTCTATTTGCTGTATTAGCCTATATTTTCTCCCAGCTACATACACTGCGTGTATGTCCTTGTAAAATCGTCATATGAAGGACACTGGGTATAACTCTATTTCCAAACTTCTTGTTTGAAGACATTGATCAAGTGCAATAGTTATCGAGTGGTAAGACAGAAGAGGTGTGGAGAAATGAGAAGACACACAACATTAGGCTTAAATCAGGAAATTTTACAGTATTATTTTCTTTCACAAATTTTTTTTTAGTACACACAACCCGGGAACAGCACAATCTAACTGGCTTGCATATCAGATATATTGGAGCTTATCCTGAGTGGATAGTAAGGTCTGTTGGGCCTAGTGACCTATCAGAGCCGGCGCTTATTCTGGTTTCTGTGAAGCGACTAGGAGTTCAACTCCTCCTGGATGGAACGGTAGTCTATCACAGGTTACCTTCCCAGTATTTTTACTGGTACCCTTTTATACTGCTGGGTGGACAGAGATACTCTTGTTGTTTAGACCTTGTCCAGGAGTGTTAGCACGGTGAGGGACTAACAGGAATACAAACCCACGACCTCTCGATCATGAGCCTTAACCATTACACCACCACTACGCACCAGTGAATAGTGCTTGCATCAATTAAAAAAAAAGCTCATTATTGTTGGGCTTTAAAAATAGATAAATATTCAGCCATCCCGACCCGTGAATTACTTTATACTAAAGATGTTCACACCATAAGATTCTCTTTGCAAAAAAAGTGCTTTCAAACATTTCTCTCAATACTTTTTCTAAATATAACTTCACTTTTTTTATTTAAATACAACATATTATCAATACAATTAGCTCCTATGTGGACTTGCCTGTTATCTTAGGCTGCTTGTAGATGGGTATGAGACAATCAGCAGCTGGTGCAGGTTTGGGTGATAGCACCAATGTCGGGTCAAATAACTGCAACAACATAGCCGCCAACTCCTGGCCCACTTCCTTGGAGTTGAAGTAAGTGTGGGACCACTGATCAGCGTAGAAGCGTCGATGCAACTTGGTTAAAGGTCCAGCAGCGTGGATTTTGCAGTCGTTTGTGTGGTAGGTGGAGTCAATTACCAAATGTCTATCATACACTAGACAAGCATTATTTATAGCATTGAAGGAGTCGCAGTCCACACCTTTATGGGAGAAGTTAAAGAACACCTGAAAAGGAAATTTTCATATGAGAATCATTTACAAAAAAAAAAAGATTACTGTTCATGCATACTGCTCTTGAATTGCACACTCAGTGAAAAACATGATTTATAATTTTCCACATACGTGAGCTAAAAGACAGCCAGGATTTTCTGAAGGTTATGTGACAGACGGGAAAAAGGTATTTTATTTCTCCTACCAAAAAAACAAACAAAAAAAAAAACAAGGCCAATTTTGCCCATGTGTGACACAGTAAGAAGGCCCTGGGTTTGAGTCTAGGGCTCAGGTGTTTCTGGGTGGAGTTTGGATGTTCTCCCAATGCTTCCGTGGGTTTCCTCCGGGTACTTTGGTTTTCTCCCACAGTTCAAAGACATGCACATTAAATTAATTGACTGTGGCTCCCGAGTAGCACATCGACAAGGTGCGCGACTATCAATCCGGAGATCGCAAGTTCGAATCCGGATTGATGCCACAGCCATCTGTGACCAAGAGTCCATGGGACTGAGCTCTCATGGGAGGGAGGGATGACATACGCTCACTTCCCTGTCACTCACAGCGATCACCAGCCAATCGTGGGCGTCTGTGAGCTCATTCGTACGAGGGGGCGAATAGCGCTTTCCCTCCGAGTGTGTTAGGCCGCCACCAAATACCCATGCACAGCAGTTTGAAAAGAGGCGGGAGGCAGCATCACATGTCACGGAGGGGGCGTGTGCTTGCTTATGCCCCTCCCTGGTCAGTGGTGGTCATGTGGTAGGAATTGGATACGACTAAATTAGGGACAAAATGGGGGGAAAAATTAAAAACATTTAAATTTATTCACTGTTCCAAATTGCCCCAGGTGTAGATATGCATGTGAATGGTTGTGGTTTGCCCTGAGGTGGTCTGGCAAGCTGCTCAGGGTGTACTTGTACTGTGTATATGGACAGTGATGCCATTACAAGAGAAAGCAAGAACAAAAAAAAGAAGATTCTTAAAAGAGAAGACCCACCACTCACCTCACACTGCAGTCTAAGGAGCGGGCCATTCGTGGTAAATGAGACAGATGTGAGTGGCACGGGGTGCTGTCCATCATTCATCCGAGCAAGCAAGCAGTTGTGATGGACATGAATGCCCTCTTTCTCCAGAGCCATTTTTACTGCCTGGTCCACAGAAAGGCTTTGGAAACAAGATGGAGATCCAGCTGCAGTCTGGTGGACCACATGAATTCGGGATCCTGATACACCCAAACCTAGCAGTGTCTCCACACAGGTGAAGACATCTATGGTGTCTCCATAGACCACAGCGTTACCTTAGAAATAAGAATGTACAAGCTCAACTTTACCTGTGCTCACAAAGACAGCTACAACAAACTAGCAATCCATATCAGTAATTGTTATGATAGAGTTATAAATATCTGTTAAAATAAGAACAGCTCTCTCTGTTGGATTGTACTGCAGAGTGGACCTGAGGTCATTTAGTAATCAAGTGGGTTGGATCTCTGTCCAGGGTGCTGAAACAGTGAGCGGTTAATAGTGGTGGTCTAATAATCAGGCAATTCGTGAAGCTGCATCCATTCAAAAGGCAATGATTGAAATTCATAGAATACTGCTGATCATAAATCATTGTAAAACATTTACAATCAATTATACATGGATTATTTTTGAAAAAGGAGAGACAGCTGGTGTGTATAGTTAATCACTTTAAAAGCGAGTAAATCAGTGCTTGAAACAGACCTTCTTAAAGTCATCATTATTCACAAAATAATATGAGGCCTACTTTAGATTATGAGCAAACTTAGTAAGACACTGATCAGACCAGATTCAGCTATACTGTCTAATATCTAATAATACCTTATTAATTAAAGTTTTATTGTAGTGGATTGAATTTAAATTATTGCCTTGAAAATCCACTGCAGTTAGTTTGGTGTGTAAGCGTTCAATCACTGATACATATAGTATGTTATAAATAAGTAATTAGGCAATAAGGCAATAAGGTTAACTCAAAAGACCTGCCTCCAAAGAGATTGTATTCACTAGGTCTGATGAAATGGAGAAGGACCTCACTTTGGTATCTGCTAGGTGTGTGTGTTCGTGTGTGTGTGTGTGTGTGGGGGGGGGGGGTGTCTTTCGGCCTGGCTGAGTTCACAAGTGTATTCCTGGTTTTTTTTTCAAGAATGTACTAAATTCCCTAAATTTCTCTAAATGCTACATAATGTTAAATTTCGCTCTGATATGCATGTTTATTTTTTCAGCATGAACTTTTCTTGCATATTTTTTTAACAAATGTTTTTGACTGTATAGTGAGAGTTCCCATAAACAGTTACCAAGTGCGAATTCAACACCTAGGATCAATTCTAGACCTTCATCTCCTCAAATGGGCATGAAATAATAAACGAATCAGCCATAACTGGTAATGAAACTGCTTAGCAGTCAATTCTCCACCTACTTTTAAGCCACAAAAATGGAGGAATATGTGTAACAATGGCTGTAACTTTTAAACAGTCATTCGTTCATTCATTTTCGGAACTGCTTAATCCTAATTAGGGTCATGGGGAGGCTGGCTACATCTCAGCCAAATTTGGGTGAGGGTAGAGTACACCCTGGACAGATCTCCAGGCCATCGCAGGGCAGAAACATGCTGACAGTAATCCAATGGCCTACTCTTTACGAACGACAGCAATGGTTCTTTCACATGCCTCTTGCCACAGACAGTGAGAGACATGTCTGGCCTTTGGTAACCCAGTTAGCTGCACTGGGGGCTCTTAAACAGTTAATGCAATTTATTTGTTGATCACATTGAATTGCAGCTCCAATTTTACACTTAAATCTCATTTCCGTGGCATCATTTAAAATTCACTGTAGTGTACAGAGCCAAATTCACAAAAATTGTGACACTGTCCAGATACTTATGGACCTCACTGCATCAAGATGTTGATTGATGAAATGGCAAACTGGAGTATTTATTTATTTATCTTAAAGTGTATCTTTATGAGGGGTTCATGTATATGTCTATGAAGCTTTCATATACAAAATGATACATCAAAATAATGTACAGTAGTGTTTAGTACAACATTACCAGAAAACCCACCTCCCCTCCCGCTCATATACACACACACACACACACACACACACACACACACACATGTATTCATATCCCACTTCAATGTAAAGAAAGTAAATAAATATATATCTACATATAAAATTTAACTGGAACAAATCATTTAAAGGCAGAGTCCAACAGCACAAATTTCCACCATGCCAAGCTGATATTGTGTGCATTTGGATGGCATAATTTGCACTCGCTCATAATTGTGCTGGTTCCCAGTTTATTACAGGAGTCTGTAATTACTAAATATAATAGGCCTAATCAGACATGTATCACTGGCTCTCTCCTCGCTTCCTTCAGAGAGCAAGATTAATTCCATAACCCTCCTGATATTAATATCATCCCCTAAATAGATGAAGGAGACTGACCCGCATCTGACAGATAAAAGATTTCACTCTGACTAATTAGCTCATCATTATAGCCTGGCAGTTGGAGCAGGAATCCATGTAGGTGTAATAGAGTCTTGGTCACAGTTCACACGTCCTTTCAGTGACTCTCTAACACACACAAAAGTTATAGATTGGAGCCTCTGACTCTACTCACCGTGCTGCTGGACAAAGTTGCCCATAAGCCACTGGTAGGCATGTGTGCAGTCCTGCTGGTTGTTCAGAGTAAAGAGGTTGGAGGGAATGGGGCCAGTGTATCTGGGGATGTGTTGCGCTGGTACTGAGCTGGTTGAAGTCCAACTAGTGATGGCTTTTTCAGTAGGACAAAGCATCTGACAAATATATACATAATTCTGTTATAATTTGGATATTAAATTCAATGGATATTTGGATATTTATTAATTAATTATGGGTTTATAGTAAAGCACTAATATATGATTTATCTTAAATACCTTCTTCACAGTGATTTTTGCAGCATTAACATGGCTTTGCAAGCAAAAATGTCAGTTGGTTGCACTGACTGGGACATGTAAATGGCATGAGATATCAAGGCAACCTGCCATTTGCATTAATACTCTCACTTCACTCTGGTCATCCTCTCTGTGTATCTCACCTGATACTGCTGTCCAGTGCAGAGGATGAGATGATCGTAGGTAATGTAGAAATCTTCATTGACTCGCACACATGCCATGCTTCTGTCTATGGCTGTCATCTTTCCCTTCACCACACTGACCCATGAGCACAGAGAGACCTGAGGATGATCCCGCTTGCTGTAGCAATGACTGGAGGGAAGTCAAAATTGAGCATTTGAAAGAGTCTCCTTGTTTAAGCTTAATGAAATTCAAAAGTCAGGGCAAACAAGGGGATGTTAGAGAATTACAAAATATCATCATGACATTTTCCTACCTGGCTATGCAAGACTAACATTATGCTCTTACCAAATTAATACTAATTAAATAGGAAAATGAAATAATATAAAAATCCTCACGCCAATCTATCAGGAGATTTTTGATAAAATTGTGTCATCGTTCACTAAGTTACTTGCCAAACCACTTAATCCTATCACGGTCGAGGGGAGACTGGAGCCTATTTCAGCCAACAGTGGGTGAAAGTAAGGTGCACCCTGAACAGCTCAGCAGACCATTGCAGGGCCAATACACACACACACACAAACAATCATTCACACTCAGATACACACCTAGGGGCAATTTGAAAAAAGCCAATTAGCCTAACATTCATGTCTTTAATCTGTGGGAGGAAACCAAAATAAATGGAGGAAACCCACACTGGCACAGGGAGGATATGCAAACTCCACAGGACTCAAACCAAGATCCTTCTTGCTGTGAGGGGAACATGCTACCCACTACCCCACCAAACTTGTCTGTGATAGCTAATTAAGCTTACCTTGTAGTTAGAAAGGTCACGTTGTCAGTGCTGAAGTATTCAGGTAAGCCATTAGGATCAATGAGAGTCAGGTTGTTGAACTGCAGATGTGGGCTGCAATAAGAACAAGAAATTCGAAACATTTTCTAGACACACTGTCTACAGTTTAGAACTCATGGATATTTTGTTGTTTAATAAATAGAAAGACATTGTACACAATTTTGTATTAGATTTGCTTTAAATTATATCGTTTGGCTACATTATTTTATTCATTCATTTATGGTAGATTGAGAGCAGTTATTCTGTACTGTCCATGAGATGCCAGTTCATCGAAGAGCAGCAAATACATGCACATTTACACCAAGGGGTCACTTTCTGTAGCCTATCCATCTCTAAATATGTTTTGGGGTGCTATGAAAAAAAAGGACTCAGAGGAAGCCTACTGTACATGGATACAAGTAGAATATGTACAAAATTTTACAGCCCTGTGAATTCTGGAATTCAACGATGCTACCATCTGCACCATCATACCAACCCGTTTAGAGTATAAATAAGAGTAAAACATTCCAGGCATGATCATGAAAAACAAACTTCTCTGGTCAGGACATTTTGCAAGAATGAATGATCAACACCTACCGAAACAGATCCTTTATGCCACATATGAGATTGAGAAACATACATAAGGCGGACAGAGGAAACGTCTGTCTGAAGCAGTGTCATATCAAACAGAGACATGGGACTGGAATTCCAAGAACAGACCTAAGTGGTGGGCAATGATAGACAAAGGTGTGGGTATTTTTGAAGAAGAGAGAATGAAACGTTGTGAGGATCTGAGAGCAGCACGGAAACAAAGACAAAGTTGATCCTCCTTAGATGTATATGTCAATGATGACCTTATGTGGCAGGTATGCCAGCGACACTGCAAATCCAGACTTGGACTGTACGGCCATCTGCGAATAAAGCAAGCACATATCACACCCTGTTGAGGGATTGCCAAGAGAGAGAGAGAGAGAGAGAGAGAGAGAGAGAGAGAGAGAGAAAAAGAGAGAGAGAGAGAGAGAGAG
>JAOUQZ010000033.1:7815871-7844265 GCA_028564935.1 Neosilurus hyrtlii | reverse complement strand
TACCCGGAGGAAACCCACGCAAGCACAGGGAGAACATGCAAACTCCACACAGAAACGCCCGAGCTGGGAATCGAACTCAGGACCTTCTCGCTGTGAGGCGGACGTGCTAACCACTACGCCACCGTGCCGCCCATAATCACACAGCATTATACATATACTTTATAGAGTAGGTAGCATAGTAGCAAGATTTCATGTCCTTCATTTCTTCTTCAAAAAAATTATAAATAACTGTGGATGTTTACCTGAGGAGGCCTGAGCGATGGAATATATAAAGTTCATGGCTTGTGAAGTCATGTGGCACAGCTCTGACAAAGTTCTGGAGTAGAAGGGAATCCAGTGTATCCACCAACGTGATACAGTAATCCCGCTCCTGATTTTCCAGACCAAAAAAAAAAAAACATTCCATAAAACAGATAATGCTGAGCCACACACATCCTAACCAGCCTTTAAGGCACATGAAACATTTTAATAACCTAAGTACAATTATTTCACCTATGTTTTTTTGTGTATTTGTGTCTTTATGTAAACTTCAGGCTTCATTAAATTCATTGTTCATTCATTGTGTTTTTGTGTTTCGTTTACATCTGATGAATTATCACTGATGATGTGTTATGAATGTATTAGTGGAACAAGCTTTAAAAATGGACCCAAAAGAAGACCAAATCAAGGAGGCAATCCAACACAGTCTACAGTCTGCGCTAGAAAAAAATCAGCCCCAGCTTTGTAATTATTATTATTATTATTATTATTATTATTATTATTATTATTATTGTTATATTTGATTTTATATTTTATATTGGTGGTGCTGTTGCACTTTGTTCAACAAAACTCAAAAAGCTCATGTTTTACCCCATGGAAGTATGTACTCACTGGGAAAAGTTGAAAAACATAAGGCAAGCAGTCTGCAGCCCTGTAAGGGAATGAAAAATAAAAGCATGAGAGAGAAAAAAAGAGTGGAAAGTTGTATTGCACAGCGTCTCTTTGTTGAGAGCAGAGTGAAAATTTGCCATGTTGGACGCTAACTGTAGCGTCTCTGGCCAGCCAATCTGTGCGATCAACCCCTCTCCTCTCGCCTCGCTGTCACTTTAAGCATTCGGCTCATTAATTACATGCTCACTCTCAGCGGGGAACAAGCGGACTCCATATTCTGCAACAGCTGGGGAGTAAAGTGGTAGAAAGCTGTGCCCAGCAGGAGCCAACGAGCAATCAGACTCCCCCCGTTTACACCATAACAGATCTTAAGCAAAAGCCACTGGAGCAGAGCCAAAGGGAGGAAAGTTTCCATCCATGTACTGTACATCAACAGGGGAAATACTCACCACCCCTTATAATCTGTTCAGGTCACAGTGGCCTACTTTATTTTGTAGTAATATCAAAGTAATTAAAAGTGTTAAAAGATTGTTATTGAATAAAACATGTTTGTGAGTTCCTTTACTTTTTGTTCAAATTTCTGCTACTGCTAAGAAAACATGGTTTTGAATACTTTCTAGGAAAATAAATGATAGTGTGAATGGCACTTAATGTCAAAGTGGCGTATTGTAGTGGTGTGAGTTTGTTGTTATTATAAAAGTGCTAATGTATTTGAATGTGCACATTCTAATCTGAGACATGGTCTACTGACCAATCAGAATCACTCATTCAACAGCGCTGTGACATTAAATGATGTTCCATTGTATTGCTAATATTTCAGACATGTAAAAAAAAAAACATTGGTGTCTTTTGCAACCCTGGATTAGTCTGAAAAAATCATGATTGTACACAACAAGGCAACACCTCCAACAGGAAGTCAGTTAACAGTACATTTTGCTTAGCAAAGCTTTAATTGGTTGAGGGATAAGTAATATGGAATTGAACTTACCTCGTTTCAAACCTCTTAGCAATTTGTATTTGGATCAAGAAAGCATTATCTTGTGTGTCTGAGGCCAAGCTGGTTTCTCCGTTGTGTGCCGTGCATGCACTAACGGGATCGTTCTGATTGAAAGGCACACAAAATAGCAATAATTTACAAGAGAAGTGTTATTGCTGCATAGGAATTGTTGTCTTCACATATCCTGATGTGTCTTCTGATGCATGAAGATGATCCTCATGGGTCCTTTGTGTCATTTACTGACAAGACAGTAACACTGATATGTGTTCAGTGTATTTCATTCATGTACCCCTGCCATTCCTGGGACTCAAACTGACAAACATATGGCCACAGGTCAATGTATTCTGGCTTTTGTACTTTAGGTCAGGAGGGATTATAAACATGTGACATAACACTACGACTTTACTATTTCATTTTGCCTCACATGTAAAGAAATTCTCAGTCAAAGATGCACAAACTGTTTGCAACTAGACAATATAATATGATAAGCAATGCTGCAATAGTAATGGTTTCTACTTACTTACTAATCCAATATACCATGATGTTGTTGTTTTTTTAATTTGTGTTAATTTATAAACATATTTTCCAACTTCCTGTTGATTGATTGATTGGGCAGCATTGTGGCATAGTGGTTCGCACGTACGCCTCACAGCAAGAAGGTCCTTGGTTTGAGTCCTGAGATTGACAAGGGCATTTCTGTATAGTCTTCCTGTGCTTGTGTGGGTTTCCTCTGGGTACTCTGGTATCCTCCCACAGTCCAAAGGCATGCACATTAGGTTAATTGACTGCTTCAGATTGCCCCTAGGTGTAAGTGTAAGTGTGAATGGTTGTGTGCGTGTCAGCCTGCAATGGACTGGTGAGCTGTTCATGGTTTACAGGGCCTTCGCCCAGAGTTGGCTAAGATAGGCTCCAGCCTCTATGTGACCCTAGTAGGATTAAGCTTTCAGCAAATGAACGAATAATTGATTGATTGATTGATTGATCGTGGAAGCCATAGCTGTTACTCAGGTATTATTAGTAAAGCAGCCTGGGAAAACCCTTCATGTGGTGAAATGTAGACATTTAAATAATGACCCTCTGAAAACGACAAGATTTCCTGAATTGAAATATATTTCTTTTTTGTGTGGATTTCTACCACAAGTATCACTTTAAGTCTGGATGCCCCGAAAGTAAAAAGGGAGAAAATTACAGACAGTATAAAGATTCTGCCGGGAATATATATATTTTTGCTATTATAGTGAAACATTTTCATACTTTATGAAAGCTGAGGTGTTCAAATAGGTTACAGACACATAAGTTCAACTTTGTCCCAATGTTTCTGGATTTCTTTGGTGTTTTGGACTTAAAACAGCTGGAACAATTTGGTCTGTCCCTGGCTGGGTAGATTCATAAATGGCTTTTCAAAGACTTTCCATCTGGGATTGATTGTAAATATAGAAGAGGGTTTATAATGGTGTAAAATACATCTGAATCAGACAGGATGGAGTTAAATCAGAAAGGTAATGGGCTGATTTATGCAAGTGAAGGTTTTGTTTTAGTTGTGACCACAGAAATCATTGTTCAGTTAAAAAAAGTAGGGAAAATATGTTTTAGAAGAATGAAAATGATCGTGACAGCTTGGTGTTTAGTTATGGCTGTGTGTTAAGGAGTGGAAGATTGGGAGGTCATAAAAGAAGATAACATAACATAAGTCTCCTCAAATATAAATCTAAATGGAAATGGAAATCTCTGTCATGAACATGTCCGAGAAGTGTGCACTAGGGTCCTGTAAGATCATTAGTGATGAAATGAAGTGAATAATATCATTTAATAACGACTAACTGACTGAATTCTGAGCTCTGAGTAAAGTGAGCTGAACTATGACACCACTGTGACTCACCCTGTTAATCTGAGATTCTGTGTGGAGGTTCTGAGGATCAGTGGACTTGTCTGCAGACTGGGCCTGTTGCGATTGGTCCAAATTCTCTC
This sequence comes from Neosilurus hyrtlii, assembly GCA_028564935.1. Taxonomy (NCBI): domain Eukaryota; kingdom Metazoa; phylum Chordata; class Actinopteri; order Siluriformes; family Plotosidae; genus Neosilurus; species Neosilurus hyrtlii. The sequence goes on along the minus strand of JAOUQZ010000033.1, from coordinate 7,840,430 downwards.
TTCGATTCTTTGCCGTGGTCTTTCTCAGTCCATCAAAGGCCCCAAGCTCATATTGCATGTTCAGCTGCGACAAGTTCAATTTACCAGAAATGATGATGAAGCCAACGGCAAGGCAATCATTCTGAATAAACACACACACACACACACACACACACACACACACACACACACACACACACACATGAAGGTACTTCTACTACTTTTTCTTTCTTGCTTGTGAGATTTTCACTTCCTTCCCTCTTTACTTTCCATAACATGTTTTGTTGTTCTTGAGCTTTTTTATTCCTTTGTGTGTGTGTGTGTGTGTGTGTGTTTGTGTGTGTGTGTGTGTGATGTACATTTCCGTTGCTCATCATTCCTCCTTTTATTTAGATTTAGGTTTATTTGTCTGTTCGTATGTCTGTGATACATGCACATTATTAGAGACCAAAAATTACATTCCTCTTTAAATATTTTGTTTATTTGGAACCTTTAATTCACCTTTAACACTGATTATCACATCAAGAAATAACAGTGTGTTCTGTGCAATCAGAATGGGAACAGAAGCATGAAACACAAAAAATAAAATAATATAAAATATTTAAAAAAAAATACTTAGTGTGGAAAAAACACCCACAAAAACTCCCCACAAAAAGCCCTGTGAATAATTTATGAGATTCTCTGGAGTGTCACTTTCATAAAAGTGCTAGGTGATGTGGAGCAGATTGCTGTGGAGAGAGAGCGAGTGTGTGTGTGTGTGTGTGTGAGAGAGAGAGAGAGAGAGAGAGAGAGAGAGAGAGAGAGAGAGAGAGAGAGGGGGAGAGAGAGAGCGAGAGAACCTGCAAACACAAAACTGTAGAAATGCTACAGATGTCTGGCCTCAGCGTGCTGAGTGTGAGCATGTCTTGGCTAGCCGTGTGCTCTCATCTGCCATATGCTGCTATGAACACATGTCAGTATAAAAGGAGGGGGACATTGTGGTGTTCCTGAGGGAGGAGCCCCCACATACACACACACACACACACACACACACACACACACACACACACACACACACCACCACCACCAACACCATCACACATCCATCTAGATTTAAGCAAAAGCATTTGTAGCCTCAAGTGCCTGTACTGCTAAGCAATTCAAAACCCCAGCAAGGGTTTCTCTCCATGTGAATGTTTAAAAAAGAATGTGTGATTGTTTGATCAAATGAAAGAAAACACCTTAAACGTGTATGTTTTTAAGTGTTTGCATGTGATCAGACTGTCCTGGACCAAGCTGCAAGGCACCTTGCATTATTAGAATACTTTCTACCAGGAGAGTGTGTGGCACCCCACAAAACCCCTTGGTGAAATGTATTACATTGACAGCATCCACATTATCCAAGCAATAAATCTGGGGTCAATCCATTTCTTATACTGCCACCTACAGGACAAATTTTTGCTCATAAAAATATTTTGTCCTGATTGTCCTAGGGTCATGATCTGGTTCCTCTGAATTTTGATTTGTAATCTGTGATGTTGAACCATTTAGAATTTTTTAGGGAAAAATAACTACTTTGATTGGGCAGACTATATGGTCACTGCTGTCCAATGAAATTCAATGGCAAAGCTACCAAACAGAAAGTAAGCCCATATCTTACAATACTGACTCAGTACCCTACGCAAAGAGAGTCCAGAAATGTTTGCCCCGTTTTACCACTTAGGCTGCACTATAATAAGAAAAAAGATTTCCATTACTCTTTATATCATTGGTCAAAAATCACGATTGCTATTTGAAGTCATGCCCATAGATCCTGGGGTCTGGACATGTTGCTATTTCCTGTTCTGTAATCACATTCAATGGAAAAGCAGCCGAGAATAAGTGAGTGGCATGTCTGTCTTACAGCAAAAAGGTCCTGGGTTCTAGCTCCAGGCTTTGCGATGGCGTTTCTGTGTGAAGTTTGCACGTTCCCTCTGTGGTTGCATGGGTTTCCTCTGGGTACTCTAGTTTCCTCCCACAGTCAAAAGACATGCATATTAGGCTAATTGGCTATTCCAAATTGCCTCTGGGTGTGAGTGTGAATGTGTGTGTGTGTGTGTGTGTGTGTGTGTGTTGGCTCTTCAATGGACTTGCAAGCTCTCCGGGTGTACCCCGCCTTCGCCCAGTGTTAGCTGAGATAGGCTCCATCCTCCCCACAACCCTTGTAGGATTAAGCAGATTAGCAAATGAGCGAGTGAGTGAGTGAGTGAGCGGAATTGGAAGGTAAGACTAACCTCAAACACAGCCACATGATTCATCTCATCCTCCTCCTCGATTTTCTTTGCCAGGTTGTCCAGTACAGACCAGCAATCAGTCATCGACTTCATCTGCTCTAAGTATGTGAGGTCAATGAGATCTTCTGCCCTGCATTACATGACATGCACATCACAAAATGTCTGACTAAGCTAGCATTGTAAATTAGCAAAAAGAAAGAAAGAAAGAAAGAAAGAAAGAAAGAAAGAAAAACATTAGGCATTAGTCATACAGTGTGCAAAGTTCCTTGAGAATGGGGAGTTTATAATGGAGACATTTCACCTCATGTGTATGTGTGAATATCACTAGATATATAAAGCCAATTACACAATATTGCATGATCAGAACAAGGTAAATCCCAGGTTTATATTGATGTCTTTGTTTCTACAATAGCGTCTCGATCAGGGGGTTTCTACACTATAATTTATAGCTAATAATAATCATGTTTTAAAAATGCACTGCTGATTAATAAAGAAAAGCTTATAAGGTTTGAGACTGTGACCTTTTTTATTTTAAAAAATAATAATAATATAGGCCTTATGTGTATTGGCCCTGCAATGATCTGATAAGCTGCTCAGGTTGTACGCCGCCTTCGCCCAGAGTTGGCTAAGATGGGCGCCAACCTCCCCCTATTTAGGATTAAGTGGCTTAGAAAATGAATGAATGAATAATAATATATTATTTATTACATAATTATGAAATGGTTTGAGGGCAAAGATGTTTAATCCTCATGTGCAAGTGCAGCTCATAAGTGCTGAACCTTTAGATATTGGCTATTCTAAAGTATTTAATTAAAAAAATATATGTTAATGAAATTATGCTGTTCATATAATAAAAGGGTTAAACGTGTGTGTGTGTGTGTGTATGTGTGTGTGTGTGTGTGTGTGTGTGTGTGTGTGTGTGTGTGTGTGTGTGTGTGTAAGCACCTGGCTCTGCGCACATGTAGTCTTGGACAGTAGTTGTGTCTTTGGCACACGAAGGCACCACATGGGATTTTCTTTGTAAAGCAGGGCATGGACTTAAAAATATCCCTCAGAGCTGGCTCTAAAAAACAACAATGCAGATGATTGTAAGCACTGGCACTGTGTAGCTGCTCTCATCAAGTTTTAAAACATCTGGCCAAATCTGGAAGTGTTCGATGCTTGAAGAGCCAACTTTTGGCTAGAATTGTTGGTTCAGGTTTAACACTGAAATTCTCGAGGTCCAGAACTACAAACAGTATCATTGGAGGCTTTGATGGTTTATTACCATGACAACAATTTGAGTGAGCTGTTAACATGAGAGTACATGAAAATAAGATGGTGACAGTGGGGACTGTTTTACAAGGAAAAAAAAGAAAAAGGTAAGGAAACATTGCACACACTACAATCTATGTACTTGTGGATTTCCTTCACATTCTTCACACTTTCCAAAAAAAAAAAAATGCATGACTCACTCACTTCCTCATTTGCTGAGCTGCTTAATCCTAGTATGGTCGCAGGGAGGCTGGAGCCCGTCTCAGCCGACACTGGGCGAAGGTGGGATACATCCTGAACAGCTCGCCAGACCACCGCAGGGCAACACACACAACCATATATTTTAAACTACTCCTTTTATGGTTGGTGCTTAAAAGTTTGGGAACCTTTTTAACATTAAACAGTCCCTGACCAGGATCGAGCGCTCACTGAAGATGAATGAATGAATGCTGTAGGCCTAAACCAGTGGTCCATGGAGGAGAACGAATGCGGGCTGTTTGTAGAAAGTTCAGGAATAAAATCTTTATATAATCTCTAATTATTAAACAAAATATTAACGTACACATTGAACCAAGGGCGGAAAGGTGGCGTGGTGGTGAGCACGGTCATGGAGTGGAGTGTGCATGTTCTCCCTTTGTTTGTATGGGTTTCCTTGAGGTGCTGCGGTTTCCTCCCACAGTTCAAACACATGCACATGAGGCAAATTGGCTGGTCCTAATTGCCCCTGGGTATGAGAGTGAATAGATTTTAGGATTGGGGGTGTCTGGCAATGGTCAGTGTCAGCTGAGATAGGAAACAGCCTCTCCATGGCCTAAATGGTTGGGCAATGAGTGTGTGAGGGATATTTAAACAATTTTCTAATGAAATATATATTTTTGAGATTTTTTTCTTCAAACCAGCAAAATAAGTATCTGCAAAAAAATCCTAGAAAAATCCTCAAACAATGCTTTATTAGGTTTTCTTACCGATGCGGCTGCTGTAGGGTGTGACGAGGCAGATGTATTCCAGCTCTGTGATGGTATTGAACACAGTTCTGGTTGTGATGAAGAAGACAAAAACATCATGCTTCATGTCTGTTTTGCCGAAACCCTTTTAAGCTCATGATGTAAAATCTAACTTTATCTGATTGTAGAATTTAATGCAAAGGCTCTGAATGGAAACAGGAAGACATTGCCATGGTGGAAATATAATTTTCGCTGCCCCAAATAAGATTTAAACCAGCCTTAAATGGATGACTATAGAGAAGTCTGGCTTTTTCAAGTCTAAATACATAAAAACATGACAGGCTGAACAAATCAAAATAAGGTTGGGTCTTTTTCAGAAATGTAAAAGTTATCTAAAACACTGTGCTGCATTTTTATGTATTACCTGATAATCTCTTTAGCACAGGAAATAGAAAAGCTGGGCTGGGCAACATATAGATGCAGGAAAATTGTGTTTAAAGGCTGCAAAAAAAAAAATTAAAAAAAATTTAAAAGTCAGACCATAAGCACAAAACAGATCACAGCAAAACATTTGATCCTCACTGACTCATAATGTATAAAAGATATATTTTTGCTTACTGTGAATTTTGTGGCGTTAAAATGGATTTGAAGAAACTTCTCCCATGAAGCCTGATCCACCAGGTTACCAATGGGATGGTCCACAAACGCAGCATGGGCCACAATTTCATTTTTTTCTGTTATTATAGTGAGTGCCAGATTCGCCCTTTCCCTGTGAATGAAATGAACAAAGGGTAATAAAACTTGCCTGAAATCATTCAAACCAAATTAAGAACATACTGAGAAGATACTCAACACTACACTGATATAAACCCGTAATGGTGAACTGGGTTTTAAATACAATCCACTAACTAAATACAAAAATTCATTCATTCATTGCCCGGAGCCCACTCACTCTCTCACTCACTCATTTGGCAAACTAGGGTCACAAGGAGAATGGAGCCTATCTCAGCTAACTCTGGGCGAAGCTGGGGTGCAGGTCACCAGTCCCATTGCAGGACCAATACACACACAACAATTCACACTCACATCTAGAGGCAATTTGGAACTACCAATTAGTATAAAGTGCATGCCTTTGGATTGTGGGAGGAAACCAGATTACCCGGAGGAAACTCAAACAAGGAGGAACACGCAAACCTCATTCAAAAACGCCCTCGCCAAGTCTGGGATTCAAACCCACATCCTTTTTGCTGTGGGATGGACTATAATATATAAAACTACTAAGTAAAAACTGCAGTATATTGTCCAAAAGCTGGCAGAGATCTGTTTACTGAATAGGTCGGTATCAGGACAGGTCTTGAGCATTAATGAGTTCTGATATTAAATGCATTGCTCCACCCACAAGATTCTTCTATATTTCTATGAGAAGAACCCTCTTCACATGGAACACTATCTGCTGGATGAGCTTTTCTAAATGTCACAGGCAGGTCCAATCAAACATTATATGGATTAAAAAAGTCCTGTTCAATGCTGTTGTGACTAATTATGAAGTTGATTGATGAAGCTGGGGCCAAGGTACTGTTACAGTCAGAATTAACAGACCATGCTGAAAAAGGTTTCTCTTTTATCAAGAATTTATCACTCACTTATTCATTAATTTATTCATTTTCTGAAATGCTTGATCCTAATTAGGGTTGCGGGGAGGCTGGTGCCCATCCCAGCCGACTCTGGGTGAGGGCAGAGTACACCCTGGACAGCTCGCCAGGCCAACACAGAGCATCACTTGCTTATTATGATTCATATTATGTACAACATTGATAAATATTTAACTGCCATAGATGTGGGTCAGAACGACTTCTATTTCTGCCTTTCAGCCATAACGCAAACATTTACATGCAAAATTTGATCAAAAATGAAGCCCAGTGGATTTTCTTTGGGCAAGAAAGTCTTGAGTATTTGGAGATGATTCAGATAAAATTCTGGATGCAGGAACTTTTTGAAGGCATCTTTAATATTGTGAAATAGAACAGTTTTTTTTTGGAAGTGTCATACTATAACAGTGCCAGCAGGGGGGGGGTTTGTGTACTTTATGTTACTTTTTGCAAAAAAAAAAAGTTTTTGCAGACTTTCATTAAATTTCTGCCACACGTGGTGCTTTGGATATGGAAGAATTTTTTAACTTTTGTGGGTTCACATGGGGGATTGCTAGGCTTGGTAGAGGTTTGCTCTTTTTGTGGACCACACCATCTTCAGGATTAAATTCAGATATGGATGCAGTTACAGATAGATCTGTTCATGTGACTGAACAGATACAGATATATAGTGGAATTGCATAGCACCTCTAATACAGAAACAAATTCTATTGAAATCAACAATGTGGTAATTGACCACTATAGTGATGTTTTACAATATAATATTACAGGTTTCTAACTAAGGGGATATTATTAACTTAGGCGATGTTTTCTAAGTGGCATTAATTTGGATGCTCTAACTTTACACCCTGGGCTTCAATGAGGTGCAGTGGTTAGCACATCCACCCATAGCAAGAAAGTGCTGGGTTTAAGTCTCTAGCTTGGCAAGGGCGTTTCTGTATGGAGTTTGCATGTTCTTGCTATGCTGGTGAGGGTTTCCTCTGGCTACACTGGTTTTTTCCCACAGACAAGCACATTATTCTAACCGGATGTTCCAAATTGCCAGAAGTGTGAACAGTTGTGTGTATGTTGGCCCTGTGACGCACTGGCGAGCTGTTCAGGGTGTACCCCTTCGCCCAGAGTCAGCTGAGATAGACTCCAGCCTCACGGTGACCAGAGTTGGATTAAGGGTCTCTGTGATAATGACGAATTGTAATCCATACGGAATAAAACTTTTTTTTTACATTGTGAGATATTATATGAGACTGCTGTGTTCAGTATATGGTGCCCGTGAGCCTGTCCCTGCACGCATGTGATTAATCCTTAGCACTCACAGCAGGTAGAGCACATTCACTCTGCCAAACACTGCTGAAGTATATGGACTCATCAGCTCGGTGATCTTGTGAGCATCGCAGGACTCTGTCCGTCTCACAATCACTGATGTCTTCTCTCCATTGGATAAAGTAATGGTCGTCATGTTCTCCTGGTGGAAATTTAAAAAAAATATGCAAAATAAATATTTTATCACTGTACATTAATGCCGTTAAATTCTATTACAAGAAAGGTCGTCAACATTGTGCCTAATAAACATAAATAAAATAAATGAATAAATTGGTACCATTCATACACCAATGTTATTATTTTGTTTGATTTATATTTATTATTGGATAAATAATTAAAAAAGATAAGACCAGCCCTCTCTGTGACAATCAGGTGTCGTGTTATGTGATGATGTCACAAAGTGTGTGAGTGAATTGATGACTCCACAGGTAATGATGTTAGTGTGTCAATTATTTCTTCATTTTTGGTGGGAAGCTACATGTATGATGTACTTGCGAATGTAGTTTAACTTATTGTATCATGTGGTTACAATCGGTCATATTATCTGTAATAAGCAATAATTATAATACAATAATTGCGGCTAATTAAAAAAAAAAATCCAATTTAAGCTCCATAAATGAAAATATAAAATAATATAAAATAACTAAAATGTCAACTTTTTTTTATCATATTGTCCAATTATCTGTAGTTAATGAAATAATTTTATTTAATCGTATAAAGATTATTTAATGTACAAAATAATGAGCATTTGTGTGCATAAGAGTCCCCCATACAGACTGTTACCTTTGCACCGGTTATAGGGTAACAGATAAACACATCAATGGGTGGCGACTTCTGACTTTAAACCGCTGATTAAACGGGTAAATTACGCAAATATGTAACAAGTTTGACATTTAATATATAATCTAAGTTAATTATATTTGAATAACAACGATAAGATTTTGATCACCTGATGCAGTGAGCTGTATCTTAAAATGTATGCGGTTTAAGCGTGTCGTTACCATGGTTATTCAACGTCATGACGTAAAGCAACGTAAGAGGTTACAGTGTATGGGTTACGTTTAACGTTTGTCCCTTTGTTCTTTCGCTTTTCACACCGGTATTCGTATATTTCCGGTTCGCCTGTGCTATGACTCTTCCGTACGATTGGCTGGCGGATCATACCGGCAGGTTTCTATTGCACAATCTTTGTATCTAGCCAATCACAGCGAGGAAGGCGGGACTTATACCTAATACGGGTAGAAAAAAAATACACGAAGAATAAAGTTATGGCGGAAAACTTGGTTTTGGTATAATAACGTTAAGTGTTTTTGGATTTAAGATATTAAATTGAATGCTGGGAATTCGGGTTTTTTTTCGGATATAGTGGGAAGGTAATACTTTAGTCATGGCGTCCACCGCGGCAGGGAAGCAGAGAATACCGAAAGTGGCGAAGGTAAGTAAAATAAGCTCGTGCAAGCAGGTCAATGTGTGTAGCTAGGTGGCTAAGCTAGCTACAGAGTTAAATTAGAATTACAGTAAATATAACTGACACACTGTTAAAAAAAATAAAATAAAAGGATATATATATATATATATATATAATGATGTACTTGCAAATGAAGTTTAACTTACTGTAGCATGAAGTTGTCATTGGTCATATTATCTTTAATAATCTTTAGCATTTTTAGGATGCTAAGCCTATCAGAAAGCTCTACTTAGCATGTTTAATAAATATCATGGCCTCATGGCTTTTATGAGTAATGGAAATTAAAGGGGAAGTAATTAAATAAATTTATTACAATAAAGCAAAGGCACTTCACACCTTCAGAAAAATATACAAATAAGTGAAAATATATATTTTTCTTATTAGTATTTTAATGTATGTCCAATATTACTATGCATGTGTTGGACTTTATGCTGTGTTGATTATTGAGCCACACTGGAAATTAGCTCTTAGCCTGTGTGTGTGTGTGTGTATGTATGTACATATATAAACACATATACACTATGGGCAAAAGTTTATGGACACTTCATCCTTCAGACCATCACAAAACACAATTATCACAAAATTCATATGAAAGCACACAAATGTCTTCGTCTGCTGATAGGTTACAATTTCCGTTCACTAGAACCTAGTGGCTCAAACCTGTTCTAGCGTGAGGGTCCCCTGTGAGCTCCATGAAGACACGCCTTGCCAAGGTTGGGGTGAATGTGAGTTGCTTGCACAGAGCCCTGACCTCAACCCCACTGAACTAAAATACCATCTGCCTCAGGTGTCCCTCGCCTGTCAGTGCCTGATTTTAATAATGCTCTTGTGGATGAATGATCACAATCCTCACAGCCACACTCCAAAATAGATTGGACAGCCTTCCCAGAAGAGAGGAATGTCTTATAACAACATAGAGGAATGAAACCAGAAGTCCCAACGATCAAGAGACACATGAGTGTTATACACACAAGAGTACATAAACCTTTGTCCCTAAAGTGTATATAGTATGTGTGGTTTTATGATGGATGTGGTTATGCAATTAAATGTATATCATTGCTTTTAGGCCATATTTTTATTTAAAAAAAAAAAGTTGTAGACAAAATCAGTCAGAAAAAAAAATCAGAAAGTCTAAGGTTACATCAATGAATAAAGGCATTTAATATCCTTAGTTAGAAATTGTGGTAAACAAAAAACATTACAGATAAGGATCTTTATTTTACTCTTGCATGAACAATGAAAATCAGTTTAGCAGCAATTATGGGAAAAGTACACAAAAGACAACTAAGGTAACTACACTAAGCTATATATGCAAGCTAAATAGTACTTTATTGATTCTATGATATAAATTTTTCAATATTTCGTTCTAAAAGAGTTTTGGTGAAGGTTGAATTCAAGGTTCATATCTAACAGTGACTTGCATCCTTTTGTGCATTTTGCTGTGCCTTTTCTGTACCAGGTGAAGAATAAAGCCCCAGCTGAGGTGCAGATCACAGCGGAGCAGCTACTCCGAGAAGCCAAGGAGCGAGAACTCGAGCTCCTTCCCCCTCCACCCAAACAGAAGATCACTGATGAAGAGGAGTTAAATGATTATAAACTGCGAAAACGCAAGGTAAGATGAGCAGACCAGGTTTTTACATGGGTGTCTAGTTTGCTTCTTCATCCCCTTCATGTTGAACATCACATGCTCATGATCTGCTGTACAGGGATTTGAGGACAATATCAGAAAGAACCGGACTGTTATTAGTAACTGGATAAAGTACGCACAATGGGAGGAGAGTCTGAAGGAAGTACAGAGGTATGATGTTCTGGTATGATATAAATAATATTTATTAATTATAATGCTGAGAAAAATGAAAAAAAAAATTCACGTATGCTTTCCTGTTTAAAGAGCTCGGTCGATCTACGAGCGAGCACTGGATGTGGATCATCGCAATGTTACACTGTGGCTCAAATATGCCGAGATGGAGATGAAGAACCGACAGGTCAATCATGCCCGCAACATCTGGGACCGAGCCATAACCATCCTGCCCAGAGTCAACCAGTTCTGGTACTTCTTCCACATCACTTCATGTAATTAAATTCAATGCTGCCTGATCATCTCTGTTTAATAGGATTGAACCGGTGTTGGTGTGGATGTGTTTACAGGTACAAATACAGCTACATGGAGGAGATGCTGGGCAACGTAGCAGGCTGCAGGCAGGTGTTTGAGCGCTGGATGGAGTGGGAGCCGGAGGAGCAGGCCTGGCACTCTTATATCAACTTTGAGCTGCGTTATAAGGAGGTGGAGAAAGCCCGCTGCATTTATGAGAGATATATCCTTACTGCAGTGCTCGTGATTTGTTGGGAAATGTAGTTCCTTAGATCAATGTGTCATGTATGGACCTTCACACTGAGGTTACTGAAGGAAAAGGGAGGGAGTGTCTGACATTTGGGATAAAGACAAATATAAAGCACCTGTATTGCATATGCACAAATTATCCTGTAAGGATGACCAATACCGGTACTCTTTAATCCTATTAGAGTTGCAGGGAGGCTGGAGCCTATTTCAGCCAACACTGGCGAAGGTGGGGTATACCCTGAACAGCTCGCCAGACCATCACAGAGCAACACAAACACAACCCTCACACTCACATCCACACTTGGGGGCAATTTGGAACAGCCAATTCGCCTAATGTGCATGTCATTGGACTGAGGGAGGAAACTGGAGTACCTGAAGGAAACCCAAGCAAGCACAGGGAGGACATGCAAACTCTACACCAAAAAAAATCACCCGAGCTCAGGACTCGAACTCGGGACCTTCTTGCTGTGAGGCGGATGTGCGAACCACTGTGCCACCGTGCTGCCCTGATATTAATCAGTACCGTGGTAAATACTAAACAGTTCATTTTGTTCGGGATTTCAGCTCATGTAGACGAGCCTTCCCTCACAAACCCCTGCTAGGACTTTGGAGCTGCGCTGCTCTGCTAAAGTCATGAAAGAAATTTGTACAAGTAGCAACTACTGTATTGCATTCTTTCTTAGAAAACTGGTGTCAAGGAGTTGTTAGTGATTTCAAAACACTGCTTCTAAATAAGTCCTATATTGTGTTACAGTGGTGAGGTGCCTCCGTGGTTAGCGCTGTTGCCTCACAGCTTCAAGGTTCTTCAAGCGACAAGGGCGTTTCTGTGTGTCCTTTACATTCTGGTGTGGGTTTCCTCCCACAGACCAAAGACGAGCACGTTGGGTCAACTGGCTATTCTGAATTTTATCTACATGTGAATGTGAGTGTTTGTTTGTGTTGGTGTTGGCACTGGGATAGATTGGTGACCTCTTCAGGTTGTAACCCCGCCTCTCACCTGAAGTCACCTAGCTTCCTCTAGATAAGTAGTACAGGTAATGGACGGATAGTCTATTGCTTTATTATGAACTATTATTGGTTTTGAAACTGAATTTTGAAATTGAAGTTGAAATCCTTAACTCCGCTGCACTTGTGATCGTCCACCCTGAAGTGAAGAACTGGATCAAATACGCTCGCTTTGAAGATAAACACGGTTACATCGCTCACGGCCGGAAAGTGTACGAGAGGGCGATCGAGTTCTTCGGTGAGGAACATATCGATGAGAACCTCTTTGTGGCTTTCGCGAAATTCGAGGAGAAACAGAAAGAGGTAATTTCCTGCTTGAATCTTCATGGACAAAGTTCTGATTGAAATGAGAGAATATTACTTCATCATTCAGATTCTGTGTGTGTGTTCAGTTTGAGCGTGTTCGGGTGATCTATAAATACGCCCTGGACAGAATCCCCAAACAGCAGGCCCAGGAGCTTTTCAAGAACTACACAGTGTTTGAGAAGAAGTTTGGAGACCAGAGAGGAATCGAGGACGTCATCGAGAGCAAGAGGAGATTTCAGTATGAGGAGGAAGTTAAGGTAAAATAAAGAAGCATTAAATAAGTAAAAACTTATAAAAGCCCAGTTAAAGGGGCAGTTCCTTTAATAAACATCACCATATAATTGCATTTCTCCTATCAGACAGTCGAAAGGACCTGTCAATCAAATCTTCTGCCCTGCTGCCCCACCAAGTGGGCCTTGTTTGCTGTACTGCTTTTAATTCAAGTGAATGATTTGGAATGATAAATCTAAATACACATGCAAAAGTTTAGGCATATACTTACCATATTGTGGCTGACCGGAGCCTCAGCCATTCACTGGTGTAAACATTCCAAAATGAATCGCTTGCACAGGTGCAACACAGGCTTGGAGTGGGTAGAAGTTTTCTCCAAAAAAACCCCTCTGATTTCTCAAGAAAAATGGGGATAAGGGATTATTATTACTCTGAACTATTGAAGTGTTTAAGTCCCTGGTCAGGAAATTCCATGAATTAGAAATACCCATAATTAAACCCCGCTACAGAATTATACAGCATTAAATTTCTGTGAAATTGCACATAAACATCATAAAGTATTAATTTATAAAGTTCTTATACTATTTCTAATCTTCACCCAAATAAAACTGCCATAATTATTAAAAGTAAAAGTACAGCGTAATATGAAGTCGTCTTCGTCCCGGTGTGTTATTTCAGGCAAACCCACACAACTACGACGCCTGGTTCGATTACCTGCGGCTGGTGGAGAGCGACGCGGACCCCGACATGGTCCGAGAGGTGTACGAACGAGCCATCGCCAACGTTCCCCCCATCACGGAGAAGAGACACTGGAAACGCTACATTTACCTGTGGATCAACTACGCTCTCTACGAGGAGCTGGAGGCCAAGGTCAGACCCCATACCCGGCACAGAGCTGGAGGGAGGTTTAGTGGGTTTTAATAAGCGCTGTGCAGTGAAAGTGTTTGTGACGTTCTGGTTTGGTTCTGTGACAGGATCCAGAAAGAACGAGACAAGTGTATCAGGCATGTCTGGAGCTCATCCCTCACAAGAAGGTACACATGGTCACGAAAATAAATACAACAAAGTGCTGTTCCATGTTTACTGTAGAAATAAATAAAAAATAGCCGTTCTACAGAACGTCGTAACCCCTCAGCCAGGACGCCTGAAGCTCAGGACAAACTTTATATGTTCAAGGTCACTGTGCCAAGGGCAAAGGTCACATATGCAAATTAGCTACCCCACGCACAGGATTTGGTCATAGGGAGCACCTATGCAAAAGTTCAGAAAGCTGGCCTGTACATGAGCTGAGCAATGGCCATCACAAAGTTACTGTCACGCCGCCTGGCTGCCAAGCCAACGACATTACCCCTCCAGCCGTAACTGGCTTAGGAGTAAAAATGATTAGACACTGATGGAGTTTTTATCTATTTATATTTATGTTCAATGTTGTGGTCTGTCTTTGAAACAAGTTTCTCTTTCATTACAGTTCAGCGATTTAAATATTACTTTATTTCTCTTATTTTAATTTTGTTCATAGTTTACTTTTGCTAAAATCTGGCTGCTCTACAGCAAGTTTGAAATCCGCCAGAAGAACCTGCAGAACGCCAGACGAGGCCTGGTAAGTTTCATCAACCTTTAAGATGACAGGATTTTGAAAATGATTGAAACGGAATTTTCATTTTTGTGTTGAAACTGAAATCTGATGCCTTGTTCACTCTGTAATGTCAGGGCACCGGAATCGGGAAATGCCCCAAGAACAAGCTGTTTAAGGGCTACATCGAGCTGGAGCTGCAGCTCCGAGAGTTCGACCGCTGCAGGAAGCTTTACGAGAAGTACCTGGAGTTCGCTCCAGAGAATTGCACCACCTGGATCAAGTTCGCCGAGCTGGAGACGATCCTGGGAGACATAGAAAGAGCAAGGGCCATATTCGAGCTGGCCATCAGTCAGCCTCGCCTGGACATGCCAGAGGTGTCACTTGCAATCTGTTTAAATACTCTGTTTAAACTTCTTCTGGTACTTACTGTGTTTTTAAATCGGTGATTCTAATGAAACGCTGCAGGTCCTCTGGAAGACGTATATCGACTTTGAAGTGGAGCAGGAGGAGTACGAGAACACGCGCGGACTTTATAAGAGGCTCCTGCAGCGCACACAGCACGTCAAGGTGGGGTTCTCTTCAAAATTTCTTCCATAAGGGCACTGAACACATTTCAGGGATGCAATCATTTGTCTCCATAGTGGTACACAGTGTGATTCACATCATTTTGGACTTTGGGCTGTTGGGGTTTGTTCCGAACAGTAAAGTGTGAACACGGTTTGAGTCAGGAGTGGGTCAGAGAGCTGATGCATGATCTTATTGAACATGGTGGTCCAGGAATAACTTCACCCCAACTGTGGCACGCATCGCATTAAAGCATCATGAAAACACAACTTCAGCTCCATGATGCTTTAATGCGATATGTGCCACAGTTGGGGTGAAGCATCATGAAAACACAACCTCAGCTCCATGATGCTTTAAAGCGATGCGTGCCACAGTTGGGGTGAAGCATCATGAAAACACAACCTCAGCTCCATGTTACATACCTGCATCCAATACATGTTTTAAATACGCCAGAAAAGTAATTCTAACAAGTAATTATAATAATAAAAATAATAATAATTTTAAAAATCAGATCATTTAGTAAACTGAGTACACGGCCAGACAATTATGTAATCTATTAACTCAATCGAAACCACCATGTAGAAGAAACACCTCAATGTGGATGTGGACCCGCCCCAGTCTGCTTCAGCCCAAACAAGCCCAGTCGCTCTCAGAGAGAAAACTCATATCATTTAATTGACTTACAGTGGAACCTCGGTTTTCCAACTTCTTGAAACGTTCTTAAATATTGTTCTAAAACCGATTTGTTCGTAAGCCAAAACACATTTTCCCATTAAAAAAAAACAATGTATAATGAATTAATCTGTTCCTGACTCATTTTATAATATATTATTAATTATATATGATTAATAATTATTAATTATAGATTATAATATAACATACCAACTGAATCAAAACTGAAGTTTTAAGTAAGAAAAGACAAGTTTGTTCGCCAGACACCAACACCATTTTTATACTCCCGTAGGATTTCTTTCTTCACCTCTATCGTTTATTCTCACTATTTTCTTTTTTGGCTTTACACTTTCAATAAGTTTCCCAATTCCCATAGTGGCCAAAATCTGAGAAAAGTTCAGGGTGGATATTCAGTGAACAAGTGCTGCGTGACGCGAGTGACGTCCACACGCTGCCGGAGCTTGCCAGATTGTTCGACATCCGAGCATTTGTGCTGTAACCGAGTGCAATTTTGGCTCCCATATTTTGTTCGTGAACCAATTTGTTCGAAAAGGGAGCTGTTTTAAAACCAAGGTTCCACTGTATTTATTTCTCTTTCTTGGTTGGGGCGGCACGGTGGCGTAATGGTTAGTACGTAATTCTGACTATGTGAAACCGGGGCTTAAGAATAAAGCTGTGTCTGAAATCACTCAGTCATTCACTACCGCCTACTCACCATATAGAGAATTTAATACAGAGGAATATACAGTGAGCTGAAAGGTCAAGTGTGAAAACACTTCTCCACTGTTACTTATTTAATGCTGTCGCACAGTTAAAACAAGACAACTGAGCTGGTGCACCATCCTCACACGCATTGAGTCCATTATGGAGTGTAATAATTGTCACTGGACATTCGGTCCCCACTACAAAATCTTTCTATTCTTTCTGTTTAATTTTTTTATCTATGATGCCACCCTTCTGGAGTTTCATCTAGAAATTAAGTCAAATAATTCCTGTAAAAAACGAGATCTCAGAAAGTTAAAAGATCTGAGGCAATTCTTTGTATTCACCACTTAAATCTCCACAAACTTTTAAACGATCTGGACCTTTGGACGTGGCTAATACTGTTCATTTCGGTTTTTGCGCAGGTATGGATGAGTTACGCGAAGTTTGAGCTCTCAATTGAAGGCGAACAGCGACTGCAGCGGTGCAGGCAGGTCTATGAGGAAGCTAACCGTAGCCTGCGTACGTGTGAGGAGAAGGAGGAAAGGCTCATGCTGCTCGAGGCCTGGATGGTTTTCGAGCAGGAGTTCGGCACCTCAGCCAACAAGGACCGGGTGAGGAAGCTCATGCCCGAGAAGGTGAAGAAGAGGAGGAAGCTCACCGCAGAGGATGGGGTGAGTAGGAGGAAACAGGAGCCCGTCGGATTTTCAAGTTCAGTTTGTTCCTGTTTGTTTAGGCGACGCTTTAAAGGTGCAGTGTGTACGATTTAGCAGCATCTTGCGGCATCTATTGGTGAGATTCCAGACTGCAACTAAAATGTCATCTATGACCTGCCCAACCGAAGCCTGTATGGTTCTGGGCTACTGTAGAAACATGGTGGTGCCAGATGGCGGGCTCCATGAAAGGGAACACGCACCCCATGTAGATATAAACAACCTAATTATTAATTATTAAACACACAATCATTGATGATGTTCTTAATTTCTGCTAATTGATGCTCCAAAATGTTACACGCCGTTCCTTCAAATTAAATGGAACATTGTTAGATGCTTAGCTTGGGTAAAATTTCTTTTTAGGTAATGAATGGATTACTGATAAGAATTTTTTTAAATCCCACTCCACTACACTGCACATCGCTGTCATACAGACAAACAACTGAGTGGTCATTGAAATGCCACTGTATTTAGTGTGTAGTTTTATTTATTACATCTCTTAACTCATGCTGTCTCATTTTGTTCTCCAGTCGGATGCAGGATGGGAAGAGTATTTTGATTATATCTTCCCTGAGGATGCTGCCAATCAGCCCAACCTCAAACTGCTGGCCATGGCCAAGATGTGGAAGAAGCAGCAGCAACAGGACGAGTCTCAGGAAGAACAAGAGACCGAAAAGGACGAGAGTGCCAAAACCACACAGACAAGCAACGAGCAGGAGGGAAACAGAGAAACACACGAGGCTAAACAGAGTGTGGATGACGATCGGGACGACAGCAGCAGTGAGAGTGAAAGTGATGAAAACACTGAAGATAAAACACACGAGGCTAAAGAGAGTGTGGATGACGATCGGGACGACAGCAGCAGTGAGAGTGAAAGTGATGAAAACACTGAAGATAAAACAGAGGAGAAGACAAATCCTGTAGAGGAGGACTAAACTGAAAATAGTTTCTTTCCCTGTCCCTTATCACTTCACAGACTTCGTACTATTTTTTTTATAATAAAATAAAGTGTACTGTGCTTTGGCATGATAAAATGGGAAGTGTTGATGTTATAAGACTTGAATGTGTTTTAATAATGAATTAGGTGAAACAAGTAGTTATGCAAAAAAAGGTACACAAACCAGATCCCCACCCGCAAAATTAGTCAAGAGCAAGTGCTCCAAGGCATCATACAAATAAATAAACTTCAAAACATTCAAAATCACTTCCTCTAAAAGTGTGTAGGTCTCAATCCAGAAATGAATATAATAAATACTAAAATGTAGAACATAAGAAGGAAAGAACAAAGTTTCAACAAAAATATAAAAAGATATTTATCTTTACAGTTGTACATTAAACTGTACAACTGCACCATATAGCAACAACATCCACTGTTATACATTTGCATTTTGCACTATATTTACATTCTGTTTATATACATGTGCGTACATATATATATATATATATAGAGAGAGAGAGATTTGTAATTTTTCTTAATTGAGACTTTATCTCATTCTTACTCGGTATGAAGCAACTGTGAGCACAGTTTCGTCTGGGATCAATAAAGTTTTCTGATTCTGATTCTCTGGCAATCAGTAAGTGATGAGGTCGCACAGAGTTTATGTAGGGGATGGTGACATCACAGGTAATGGCATTGGGGTAGCCCCTCTCTGTGACCTCATCACCTGTATTTAAAAGACGCTCCTGCAGCGCACCCAGCACGTCAAGGTGGGTTTCTCTTCAAAAGTTCTTCCATAGGGGCACTGAACACATTCCAAGGGTGCAATCATTTGTCTCCATAATAGCACACAGTGTGATTCACATCATTTTAGACTCTGGGCTGTTGGAGTTTGTTCCGAACAGTAAAGTGTGAACATGTTTTGAGTCAGGAGTGGGCCAGAGAGCTGATGCATGATCTTATTGAACATGGAGGTCTGGGAATCACTATATCTTCAGCAGATATAGTGGCATCTAGTGGTGCGGTTAGTGGGGCCAGTGGCATAGTGGTTAGGGTGTCGGGCTCACAATCGAGAGATCATGGGTTTGAATCCCTGTTGGACCCCCCACCGTGCTAAGACCCCTGGGCAAGGTCTTAACCACAAGTGTGCCTCTGGCCACCCAGCAGTATAAATGGGTACCAGTAAAAATACTGGGAAGGTAACGTGATGGACGAGCGTCCCATCCAGGAGGAGTTGAACTCTTAGTCGCCTCACAAGAAACTACAGAAACCGGGGATAAGCACCAGCTTGATGAGCCACAAGGCTCGGGTGTAAAAAGCCCAACAGACTTAGTGGTGAGGTTCCAGATTGCAACCAACTCAAGTTTCATTCCTGACCTGCCCCTATGAAGCCTGGTTTTGGGCTACTGTAGAAACATGGTGGTGTTAAATGGCAGACCCCATGAAAGGGTCCATAAACATCTTATTCTAAGGTTCCGCAAATTCAATGACTTTTTTGTAATTATAAATTAAGAAAAAACGTATTTACTGATGTACTTAAATTCTGCTAACATATCCTTCAAAATGTTACACACTGTACCTCTAAATTAAATGGAACATTGTTAGATGCTTAACTTGGATGATACATTTTTTATAGGCATTGAATGGATGATTGATAATTAATTCTTATTTTAATGCCACTCCACTACACCAGTGTGGCAAACTCATGGAAATTGAATTCGTGGAAACTGAATCAGTACTGGTCTGTACAAACTGCAGTTGATCTGTAAATGTACGTGCGTGCGTTTTCTGGGCAAATCAGCACACATTTAAATTTACAGCATTTGGCAGACTTACAGCTGTCATTTTATATACAATTGAGCAATTGAGGGTTAATTCTTTAATCTTCTTGTTTAAGGATTAAAGAATCCTTAAAACTCCTGGATTCAAAATTTGATCAATTTCAGTGTGTTTTCTTTGGGTCATACTCCACCCCTCTGCAAAACAACAATCAAAATTCATTCCTAACTTTTTGTTTAAAGTTGCTAACAGACAAACACAGCACCTCACTGCTGGAGGGAACCAAGTATTACACATTTTTGAAGAGATTTGGCTGAAATGTTTTCTGTGTTCCCCATGTACAGAGGCTTCTGGGACACACTGCAATCAGCAGGTGATATAGAACATCTGGATTTCGTTGTCCACAGGGTTTCCATATACCTTTATGTTCCTGATTCTGAAATGATGTGTGCATATTAATTTATCCAACCAGTAACACACGTGTCAACATTCAAACACAGCCACACAGCAAAGAAAGTGTCTAGAGCAGCTAGTTTCTACTGATATGCCAACTTCTGCTGAGACCAGTGACCTGACTGACAATCAGAATAAGAGTGATGTTGTGTTTTATTTCATTTCTGGACAAA
The DNA here is from genome assembly GCA_028564935.1 of Neosilurus hyrtlii. Classification (NCBI taxonomy): domain Eukaryota; kingdom Metazoa; phylum Chordata; class Actinopteri; order Siluriformes; family Plotosidae; genus Neosilurus; species Neosilurus hyrtlii. The sequence goes on along the minus strand of JAOUQZ010000033.1, from coordinate 7,820,112 downwards.
ATAGTGCAGAAACAATGGAACAAGTAAAGTTTTTATAAATACCATTTACAAAGCAGTGACTCTCTGATAATTATCTACAACTTGATTGGACAAGTAAAGCATCTTTATTTTCCCAATATGGGGCGATCGAGTCAGAGAGCCACTGTTTAGTGTTATTCGATATCTTCTGGTCGGACAGGATGCGGGAGCGGAATTATGGACTTCTTCTCGGTGTCTCTTGACAACGCTTTCCTCATATCTGTAGAAATGAAAGCAGTCACTGTGATGATGTTTACAGGAAGTCACTGCTGATTAAAATATGCGATGTAGCTTTACTTTTGAAAGTTGTTTACGGAGGGCATTAATAATAAATATAATAATGAAAAAAAGGATTTTACCATAGGCATCTTCGTCTGGTTCTCCGTTACTGGCCGAGTAATATTCGATCACGGTTCTGTAGACGCTGTAGCCCAGCTGTTTGTACATGTTCACTGCCACCTGATTAGAAACGCGGACAAAGAGGTCAACGAAAAAGCCTCCTTTCCTACAAAGGAGAGAAACACACAGGATCAGTCATCTGGTAACACTGAGAAAAGTCATGCAACATCAATTTACTTGCACATACAGCATGTACAGTACCAGTCAAAAGTACACCTGAGTGGTGCATCAACAAGGTGCGCGACTACTAACCAGGTTGATGCACCCAGCCCTCCCACCTAATTCCTTGTAATTCTACAATAAACAATACCTTTTTAATCTGTTTATTAGGTTAAGAATTTATGGAGTGTTTACCAACAGGTCTGTTTAATCTATACTAGACTACAGAGGCTATCATGAAACCAGTGCATGATTATCAGCTGTGATTGAATATATTAGTGGCGCTGTTATCACAGGGATTTTATCCAATGGTAAACTGCACCTTTCTGAGATCTCCTCAAGCATGTCCATGAGTTTGGCAGCCAAACCCAGCCGTCTGAACTCAGGAGCCACTGACAGAGCTGTGACGTGGCCGTGCCACTCCTCCCGCGCCACCGAGCCCTCGGCCTTTCCCATGACTGCAGATAACCAGGAAAGAGAACGAAATCACACACATGAACCAATCACTTGAAGCAGTGCTTAGGGGAATATAGCTGTGATTATTCTGTATTTTGTTCCAGTGGAGATGGAGTTTAATCCAAACTTTCATAACCCAAAAATAAGTCAGTCCTCATACTGTGCCTAATATAATAATTTATGGTGGAAGTTCAGGGGTTAAAAAGTTGTATCGCTCCAATAAATAAGCAAAATAATAATACAAGGGGTTAAGGCTCTGTCTTACTTGATCCAAAGGCTAGGGGTTCAGGGCCCAGTACCACCAGGCTGCCACTGTTGGGCCCATGAGCAAGGCCCTTAACCCTCAGTTGCTTAGTGGGATAAAAATGCTAAATGACGATGTAAGTCGCTCTGGATAAGTCATCTGCCAAACGCCGCAAATGTAATCCTAACGGAAACCAAACACTTCAGTAAAGGCTCAGTGTTCTGGGGGCTTGTAAGTTCTTTCATCTGTAGCACAACAACAGTCTGCAAGTGTGCATGGATCATGTGACCTACACTAATGAGTACAACATGGGCTCCATTCAAAGAAGCAAAGAAAGTAATTTTCTTGATTTAAAGTTGCGCACGTGTGTAAGTCAAGTCAAGTCACTTTCTATTTATTCAGCAGGAATATATTATTTAAATTGAACTAATCAGATACTGATCATTTCCTTCTACACTGACAAGGTTATTTTGTGAGATGTATTTGTGAGTTTTTGAATTGTACCTTTAAACCATAAGCTGATAACACCGACAACTCAATAATTGAACGGCTGTGCATTCAATTGCTCTTTTATACATTTATAGTTACATTTAACTATTAATGTCCAGCAACTCTGATTAACAGTCATATTCTGGAATATATATTTTTATCCATCCAGAAAAATACTGACCATCTATCTATCAGTTCATCCTTAAAAAGACAAAATAAAGTGACTCACTGTATCCCATCAGCTCACCACCCGGTGCCTCCGCCACGATGAAATACTCTGGCCAGTGTGCCAGATACTGCAAGTAAAAGGGAATTCCATACTGGAAGGCACACAATTAAGGAAGGAGACTGGACAGATGCTGCATCATAGACCAAAGGTCATGGGAGATGAGGTAGATATCCACTGAATCTGAGCTGCATAATTGTTTTAGAATATACTACACAGGAACATAAGAAAAGCAAAAAAACACAACATGAATTTTATAGTTCATTTTTACATTTTCCCAGCAGGTGAGTCTCATGTTTCTCACGAATGGAGCATAAGGACATAAATTAACTGTCTTTTAAAACTTAGAGTATTAGTATATTTTACATGGAAACATGAAAAAAGCAAATTAAAATGAGATTTTTATGGCTTATTTTTCCATTTTTTAATCACGACAATGATCACGTCACCTGCACCATCACAATGTTCCCACACTCTTCATGACAGCATCCTTTGAAACTCATTCAAAGTTTAAAAAAAGGGATTTTTTTATTATAAAAAATTATTTACATTAATAAAATATTGCACAGCCATATTTGTATTTTTCTTCAGTGTACTTCAGTGACTGTGGTGAACTATGAGAGTTTGTGAACCATTTTAATTTAAGCATTATTCAGAGTGGATAATATTTTATATCATTTGAATCAAGATATTTTATCATTTCTGATTGGTGGAAAGTCATTTAATAATTCTTGGTATAGCATCATTGTCAGACAAGTTGGATAATTATTGGACGATTGACACGAACAACATACTATCATGACTGTCTATTTTAAAAATATTGTGAACGAATAATAAACAAATTATAGAATTATAGAATACAGCTGGGCCTTTGGCCTCAACCAAATAATTATGTATATCATACTTCTCCTCATTCGATAACTGTTTATTTTCCCAGGATATCGAACCAATCAGTTCACACTGTTCCCATGTATTATGTAATACACATTGCCATCCCTCAATATGCATGAAAAGGATACCGTTTCTGTTAAAGGGTCCAGATTTCTGTAAGGAAAGAATAAGATCAGATCAATCCCAAACGGCTGAACAGAACACACACACAGGGAACATGGGGTGCATTTGTTTTGCATGTAATGCAGTTCTCTCTCTCTCTCACACACACACACACACAGGGAACATGGGGTGCTTTTTTTTCGCATGTAATGCAATTCTCTCTCACACACACACCAGACACACACACAGTTCTTGGGGTGCATTTGTTTTGCACGCATTGCAATTAATTCACACACACACACACACACACACACATATATATATATATATAGTATAATTAGACATTTCAGGCATCATGGTGGGTAATTAAATGAACATGTAGTGTACTAAAGAGTGTCCACGAGCCACCAGACGCTGATATACTCAACATGAATGCAAAAAATTCATAATAAACACAGCTTACTAACAATCCTAAATATAGTAGTTATTACTCTGACTAAATTCCAATTCACTCCCACAGGAACACAAACAGTGAGCTTGATAATGATATACAATCCCCTATCATACAGCCTGCATAGGGCACTTCTACATACTTTACTAAGCTTGTTGGGATTTAACCATGACACGACAGTGTTAGCTTTAGCCGCTAGTTGTATCATTGATACTGACTCACAGCTGCAAAATAAATCACGCTGAATACCACATTCAGCAAGTTCTACTCACATGTTATTAAATTTGAAAAGGTCATCGCAATTAAAAGCGCGCAACGTCGTCATTTTTACCCTATAAACCAGAGGAATGGGGAGAAAAATACATACAACACTTAACTTGACCCCTGACCTCTTCTGACGTCACATAAAAGGAAGTCGTTGACGAAAGAGCGCCATCTGGGGACAGTGGGACTAAATGTTTATTATTACTCCAATAGATTCTTCATTTTACTGTTGTTGTTGTTGTTGTTAATTATAAACATAGTTACAAACGGCTTTACAGACAAAAAATATGTAAGACAACATAAGGAAGAAAGGTAAGAAGGACCCAAACTGACATTGAATAGTGTGATTATTATTCCTTACTCTTTTTTCTGCTCTATAGTGTAAAGTACTACATCTACAGACTATGAATCAGAGAGATGAAAACAGAACAGTCTCAGGTACAGGATGACATCAGAGATTTTACTGATGCAAGCGTAAACAGGATAAATACTCAAAGGTCATTAGAAAAAAAAAAAAAAAAAAAAAAAAAAAAAATATATAA
>JAOUQZ010000033.1:7797453-7810949 GCA_028564935.1 Neosilurus hyrtlii | reverse complement strand
GATAGATAGATAGATAGATAGATAGATAGATAGATAGATAGATAGATAGATAGATAGATAGATAGATAGATAGCAATGTAAAACAATAAAAAATAATAAGAAAATGAGTCTTCAGGGAGAAAAAGAATAAAAGAATACATCTCTGGGCTTCTGTGAGTTCCAGATGAATTGTTTTCCTTGTAAGACTGTCAGATTATAATAAATCTCAGTGCAATTTCAGTGGTTTAAGTGCATTTCAGAGGCCATTTCTTCATCTCTTTTTTAGGCTGTGTGAGAACCAGGAGTTGAATCAAACAGGAATGGCAATTCTGGAAGTTGGCCTGCTTACTGGTTCCAGTTTGGCTCAAAGTGGCGTCCCAGAAAATGAGCTAGTTAGAAAAGTGGAGACGTGTCCAGGAAAAGTCATCCTGTACTTAGACTCGGTGAGTTTCTGACGGCTCGTTCTTCTCATTTCCAAATATTATGCAATGCTTAACAAATTCCTAACAGATCTTCATCGGAAGATTCCACACGGTGATGTATGTTCACGCTTGGTTGAAATAGAGTTTTTGTTCCAATTAAATGGTAGTTTGCTTTACTTCATATCAACAAAAAGGAAGTCGGGCTCTTTAAGGATTATTGGGTTTTACTTCTGTACTTCTGTTCAGTTGATTCTAGGGTCTCTAACGTTATGCACGTGAAAGTGGTTTCTAGAAAAAAAATTTTTCTTTATCTAGACCAGGGGTGTCAAACTCATTTTCACTGAGGGACACATCACCAAATTTAAATGTGCTTGAAGGCCAGATAATCACTGAACACCTATTCTAAAAGTGCAGCCATGAAATCTATATGGCAAAAGGAATCGTTTGGCCTTTTTTCCTTTATTCACTTAAATTTTTTGACAACGCTTTGCAGCGACAAGCTAGCATGCAGTCTTTCTTGAGTCATTAATGACTAGCTGTTTACTTGAAGTAGGCTGCTGCCATCTAGAGGAAGGATGATGAATTAGGTTTCATGGTAATGGTCAATGCAAAACATGTACGATAATCATATCCTTTGAAAGCTATTCAAATGATATGACTCTTTGAAAGGGAGGAAACTGGAGTACCCAGATTAAATCCACACAAGCACAGGGAGAACATAAACTCCATACAGAAACGTCCTTGCCGAGATCAGAACCCAGGATCTTCTTGCTGTGAGACGGAAGTGCTAACCACTACACCACCACGCAGCCCGACCTCAACTCTATAAACTTAAAAAATATTCCCTTTCAGGTTCACTGTGTTCAGCTGAATCAAGCTTCTTCCTCTGTTCCTCTCCACAGGTAACCAAAGCTGAAGCCTGCGTTATGGTCCCAACTACACTGGAGTATAAAGTGACTGATGTTCATGATGCAGTGGTCGCACTTTATGACTATTATGAACCAAGTAAGCTCTTCAGAATTATTTCCCTTAAGAAAAACACTCACTCTTGAAGCCTAGTACCCTAGACTTGAGTGTCTGCAGCAGCTCTTTGATTCCTTAATTTCTCTTTCACTTGGCAGGAAGGAAGGCGATGGGGACGTACGCATCCGAGATCAGAAGAGACTTGTCGTTTTGTTTGTACTGTGGGGAAGAATGTGGAAATCAGTGTGGAGATCCCGAGGACTCTGTGTTTGACGGCGCTGTTTCCTCATACCATCACCTGGGTTTTCTTCAGAGTATGGCTTTGCTTCTCCTCATCACCTTCTCGCTCTGCTTCAAGATATTGAGTGGCTGAAATGTCTTTTGCATTCAAAATATTTCAGTTGTGTAACTAGAGCTAGGATTTATATTGAAGTCTCTACAGTGAAATAACAATTCAGGATTGGGTTGTAAGGTTAGTTTGTACTAAGTAAGCACTTTGACGAAGAATTTCCACAGTCATTAAAGAGAACCATGTGAGCTGTTTCTGTAACAAAAATAAAGCCTTCTAATTGAGAAAATAAATACATAAAAAAATAATGAAAAGCATCAGCACACAAAGCAAACAATGTGAATTATTGGTATTGACAGATTTTAAGGTTTTTCCACTTATACCCAGCATACTTGTCATGATTTATAAATAGAAGTGTGTATATTTTTCTTCATTAATAGCTAAATAAAACCAAAAAATTACTATTATAAGCCAAATAAGCTCTTCAGAATTATTTCCCTTAAGAAAAACACTCACTCTTGTAAGGGTTATATCTATAACCCTTATCAGCTCGCCAGACCATCACACACACAGCAATCCTCACTCACACTTACAACAAGGGACAATTTGGGTTTTGGGATAATGCGCATGTCTTTTAACTGTGGGAGGAAACTGGAGTACCCTGGTGGAAACCCGTGCAAGCATGGGGAGAACGTGCAAACTCCACACAGAAACCCCGCCTCACAGCTGCCTAACTGGTCATACATTTTCTCATTAAAGGCAAGTTTTGATGCAAAGCAGAAATTGATTAAACAAACAAACGAAACAACAAAACAAACAAAAAAAACAAACCAAAAAAAAAAAATTGATTTCTTGTAAAATCAAGACAATGTTCAAGTGTTTTAGGCTCAAATGCCATTACAGTCCCACTATATCTAAAAATATAGTCCAATTATGACTGGTTTGATGTTGGAAGGTCAAATAAATGGGTAAAATTTGCAAAGTCTCCACAGTTGGTGAAGTCTTTGACCTTTGAACTGCTTTGTTAGACCTGCCTCCTCTAGTACAAATAGACTAAACTAGTAGAGTAATAGAGCCAAATTCTCCACATCTCTTTTTTACATCTATGTAGAGAACTAAACCATTTCAGCTGGAGATATGTTATCAGCAAGGATGTGTCTAATAAGAACAATTGTTTAGACATGAAGTTTAGCTTACAGATGCAACAATGATTTCATTAGAAGCACATGTCTGGTTTACCAAAGCAGTCCGGACAGGGTGAGTTTAATTAACAGCTATGAACTCTTTTATTCCATCCACTGTAATAAATAAATGCTAAATACAGCATTTTTATTATTTTATTGAATTTATTATAAATAGTGTTTATATGAACTCATAGCTGCTTCACGCTATGGAAGCCGGGAATAAGCTCCCACCTGATGAGCCAGTAGGCTTGGGTGTAAAAGCCCAACAGATATATTTACCTTCACATACTTTTACTGGTGATCTGGTTAGTACACAGTGCTAGCCACTCTTTTGGGTGTGGCAGACTGGTATTTCTTTCTCTTAGTTACCAGCATTAGGCAACACCCAGGACTGGAGGCCTGTTCCTTTCAGAAGGCCCATAAAATCATATTTCATGAAATACGACAAACAAATGAACAAACAAAAAACGGCCCGTTCCTTTTATCAAACGTGAGAATCATGCGTCCAACACTGGATCGGAGTTGTATAGGGACTCAAGAGGAAGAAAACGATAAAATAAAAAAGTAATAAGATCAAATAAGGCTTGAATGAATTAAAGAGCCGGCCAGCTAGGCAGGTTATCACTAAGTCACGATTGTTTACGTAATGATGCTTTTACATGCATGGTGGACTAAAATTATTGTGTGATTTGTCCAGTGCTTATTATATGAAGTTTAATAATTTTTTTACAACATCAGCTTAAAATCTAATGTTCCGTTTGAAGTGCACTAAAGATTCTATGAACATGAATAGCAAGAGATTTGCTCCACATGGTAACTTCCTGACTCGGAATGAATCACTTTGATGTCCAGGCTGACTGAGACATGTTTATAGCCAGAGACTGATAAAAAAGAAATGTCTAAAATGAAAGGAGAAATTAAGGGCAAAGACCAGCATGTAATTTCAGTCTGTTTTATGAATCTGCATGCATACATTGTACATGTGATCGGGGTCCAAGCTGATGTGCGCCACAAAAATACCAGAGACATGAACGTGTAAGATAAACTGCAATCTGTGATGCGAATATAGCTTTTCGTGGGACGTTGTGTTTGAAGCGCTTCAAAGGAAGCCATTAGATAAAAAAGGATCACTAGCCTCTTGTGGATAAAGGCGTAAGCTCGGCTTAAAAGAAAACATGTTCCCGGGTTCCTCGTATATGCTTTCAAATAAACACTTATGTCCACAAGCAAACTCAGTAAGTACTTAAACTTTACAGCATGCCATTTAAGGCTTAGGAGGATTTTTCAACATCTCTCAAGACTCTCTTATAGTCAGACCCGTGTTCTTGGTTAAAGCCACATGTTCTCAAAACGAGTTTAAAGTCATGCAATGCCATGGTGTTATAATACACACAAGATGTGCTGTGAGTCATTAGCAAAGAGACATCAGTCCTCTGTCAACTTTATTAATCGCAGACATATTTTTTTTCCATTTTTGCCGCAATAACTTCAAAAAGAACTGCACTGAAATTAGCTATCACAGACCCTGATATGCTGCTTCATTAGCATCACATTTTGTGGTTATGGCAAAAAAAAAAAACAAACAATACAATGCACAAATCCAAGATTCCAACAAAACCCACAGTACATTGCTTAGTTCTATTAACTCATCAATGTGGTTGCAATCGTGTGCTTATATCCACAAGGCTTTGGGGCCACTACATGGAACCTATTGAGTGGAACAGAGCTGAAGCGTGTAACATAGACACTACTGTGTAAGAGAGAAAGCTCACAGTGCTTTAATATTGAAGTTCATCCAGCAGTTCTGGCTTAACTGAACTTCCTTTGTCTGCCTCTGTTTCTTTCAACTGGGATCAGGCATAAATGACACAGTGATATATAAACAGAAGTCAGACTGATACACAATCCTGAGAAAGATTAAGGATTTATATCGGTGGAGTCAAATATAAAGCATGATGATTGATAAACTTTATTAGCAGGCTGATGGATGGGTGCAGGCACACTGGAAAAAAATTATTGAAGTAAAACTTACTGAAGAAAAGCATGGTAACAATTTCCACATGTGAAGTCATAGTATGTTTACCTAAGCATATTTTAAGTAAGGATTACACCAAATAGGCAAAGATTGTTCTTATTATTATTTGTCTCAAAAGGTTGAAGAACATTATTTCACAAGTCAATTTTCACTTGATCTTAAATCGTGCAAAATCAAACAAACCAATTTCACTTTTAAACATTTGTCTGATAAAAATAAATGCACATCTATTATAGTATATACAGCAGGGTGGCACAGTGGCGTAGTGGTTAGCATGTTTTCCTCGCAGCAAGAAGGTCCAGGGTTCGATTCCTGGGGTGTGTGGACTTTGCATGTTCTGCCTGTGCTTGCATAGGTTTCCTCCCACAGTCCAAAGACATGCACATTAGGCTAATAGGCTTTTCCAAATTTCCCCTAGGTGTGAATGTGAATGGTTGTATGTGTGTTGCCATGCAATGGTCTGGTGAGCTGTTCAGGATGTACCTGGCCTTCGCTCAGTGTCGCCTGAGATAGGCACCATGTGTAAGATTATGTGGTTCGGCAAATTAATGAGTGAGTGAGAATATGCAAGAGTTCAATATAATTCTCCAGGAAGCTCTGGGTATGAGTGACAATTTTAAATCTATATCTGGATGTGGGTCTCATGATGATTGAGGTGACACTGAAAATGTTTACAACTGGAAATAAACCAAATATTTCAGAATTTCTAAATATTTTAAACAAATACAGTAAATGTTTGATATATAGTAAATCTAGGTCATGTAATACTCAATATTGGGCGGCAAGTCTGCAAAAGGTCCTGGTTTCCAGTCCCTGTCTCGGCGAGAGCATTTCTGTGTGAAGTTTGCATGTTCTTGCCATGCTTGTGTGGGTTTCCTCTGGGCAACTCCGGTTTCCTTCTACAGTCCAAAGACATGCACATTAGGATACTTGGCTGCCAGGGTGGACAACAAAAGGAATATTGAAAACAACCCATCCATAAGGCTTAATTAAATCAGATAAATTTCTAAATTTGATCTTTTGACAGTGTGATACAAATTAAAAGATAACTAAAGGGACACTTGTCATAAATGGCAAAATACCTCCACCAGGCACAATGGATTATTATACCTTGGCAAAGTTATGATGAAATGTCTCCCCCTAGTGGGCGTCTGAAAAACATTTGGCACATGTTATAAAATGGGCATTTTTCAGGATTTCTTTTCAGCATGATACTATGCACAGATGACTTCCGCAGTTTATTGGTTTGTTATTTATACCACAACCTACTCTAGAAAAAAAAAAAAAACATTCAAATATGTGCAGACATTTTGGGTTATCTTGTACACAAACAATCAGACTAAAATTTTCTGATAATTTAAAAACTTCAAATTTTTTGGACAAATGTCTGTCATCTCACTTTATACAACTTTATCACCTTTAATGTTATGAAAGCACTGATTTATTTTCTTCATCAGCAGCTCTGTCAGTATTGCCAGCTGTAATTCAAATAATATTTTTAACTCCACCCAGGAGGTTCTGTTTTACCTTCAGTTTGTTTGTTTGCGTGTTAGCAGGATTACGCAAAGATAGTGGTTAGAACGTCCGCCTCACAGCAAGAAGGTCCTGGGTTCGATTCCCAGGCTCAGGTGTTTATTTGAAGTAGATTGAACTTTGAAGCAATACTTTGAAGTAATATCAGTAACTCCACGTTGTGCCACATCACACACTATGTTAGTAATCAACGTTATAGCACTCCCTTACGTAACACACGTCTGAGGGTGGTGGAATACATAACCGAAGCATCAGAGGCCCATAATTTAGAAAAGGTGACCCCAACATCCCTGTTGTATTTAAATCAAATAGTCTGGAGCAGCTGCCGAAAGTGTTGTCATTGTCTTTAACCACTAATGATTAGCATTCAATAATTGCTTGTCTGAAAATAATTGATTCGCTGCATCACTAGCTGGCATAGTTAAGAGCCTTTTATAAACAGCTAAAATCTATTGATCCCCAGATGCCACATTCCTATCAAGTGAGCTGTGTATTGGATCTTATAATAAATCTCCCTGGAAACGCATTTGCATCAAAACAGAGCAGTTTGCGTAAACACGACACTGAGCTAACCTCTGTAGTGAGTCCGAAGTCATGGGAACGTAAACATGGAGGTCTGTGGAAAACATGCTGCTTATAGCATAAGCCTTTATTTCTCAAATCAAACACTTCTCTTCTGACCAAATTCTGACGTGAACGTGTGCTAAGCATTCAGAGAAATCAATTCTAAAGTTACTGTATACAAAGCACAGTGTCTAAGCTCCACTGCAGGAAAAAACCCTGGTCTTATCCTTTCCCCAGCTGCCAAATACAATCTTATGAAAGATCTTGGCTCCGGTTCCAATGGATCAAATGTTTGGAAGCAAAATTCAGAAATTGAGTGTTATTAACAGATCATAACTGAACAGGTTTGGAGCTAAACTGCACCCAGACATTTCAAGGCTTCAGGATTGCAAGGCTTCAGAGTCTGGCTTTATTTCTGACAAGTCATGGAGGCAGAAGGAAACTTTAGAAGGAGCACACCTTCCATTCCTCCCCAGAGGCAACGAGGAAATGAGTCACAACTCAGCATTTGTCTTTAATTCAGACATTATGATCTCTGGCAATATCTTGGTTACTGTCTCCTAACCCTGATCCACCACTAGGTGGTAGACTTGATCAAGCCAAATTTGTATGACATCGCAGATTGCCAAGCAGACATTATGACCTCTGGGTTTGTTTCTGCTTAAGACAATTTTATGAGAGTTGAGGATTTCAAGGTTCAGCAGTACCTACTGACCACAAGTTCACCCTGCGCCAAAGAAAACAGTTATGTAAAACATATACCCTTTCAGAATCCAGTTTGATGAGAACTTTGGGATATGATGTCCTTTTCGTTTAATCCTTTAGAAATTAATATAGAATGAGATCCATCAAACATGGCAATTTTATTTGCTTTTTAGAAGTTTTATAAATTAAAAAAGCATTTATGCCTCAATCTAACCTCCCTTTTTTCTGAAAAGCACTTAAAAAAACATTTTTTTTAAGGTACTGAACACAAGTTAACTACATTTAGACATTTACAACATTTTGCCAGACGCCCTTATCCAGAACAACTTACAATTTTTACACCTGAGCAGTTGAGGGTTAGGGGCCTTGCTTAAAGGCCCAACAGTAGCAGTGGTACTGGGGCTTGAACCACTGACCATCCGATCACTAACCCAGAGTCTCATCCACTGAGCCACCCCTGCCACAATAGATTTTGTCTTTTCGCTAATTTGCTTGACAGTTCAAAAAAGGGTGTCTCACTTTAAAGCTTTAAAGTCTAGCAATCTGGAAAATCTGGAAAGCTAGTAAAAATAATTTCTTCAGGGCTCTGGCTAAACCATCACCGGCCCTTGGAGGCCCTTCATAGTAGCACATTGCAGGTTTGTGCATGATAGGGTCACACACAAATAGGGAGAATTTGATTTGATATTTCCCAGCAGACAGCGAGGCAGTGATTGGTCAGCGTTTTCACAGGATTACAGTGTCTGCAGATGTAGGTCATAAGTTATTAACTGCTGTTGGGGTGTATAGACCATTTCTTCCAATATAACAGTGTGTGCATACAGCTAAAAATGTATCTTTCACACAAGTCACATATTTTAAGCAGCAGTCACACCTTGCCAGATATTGTTAGTGGACAGCAATTTTCAATCTGTTCATCACTGTTCATATGGGATGTTTTTTTTGTTTGTTTGTTTGTTTGGTTTCTTTTTATGTTTCACAGTCAAATGCATCCCTTGTCAGGCGAGGGCCATTCAATCTGGCGGGGACTTCACCTGATGGGTGTGGTTGTTGTGTGGTGGGTATGCGTTTTTTTTAAGGAACTCGTGGGAACATGGACATGTAACGGGGGTCCAAAGGACAATACTAACAACTTCAGGATAGGCACAGAATAACTACTGTACATGTAACGGGTCTTAACCAAGTCCAAAATGGATACCAGCATACATCCTCCAGGGTATTGTGAGATCTTGGGCCATTTTCTTTTACAAATTATCTCTTCATCCGGAATTCATTTACGCTATCTTGCAAGGCCTGACTATACCAATTCCTAAAAAAGAATCCGATGCTGATGAAGTAGTGTCGCTCACGTCAGCACATTAAATTGCATTCCTCAGTGCACCAGGATAAGACAAAGCCAGGCTGACGATCACTCATTTTTGCTGGAGAAGATCAAAGAAACAACATGTACAGACAAGTCGTGCTTCTCCGAAGATGGGTGGGATGGTCTGGCCGACCCAAATCATTGTAGTGTTACTAGCTTAGCCAGCAGTAAACAGCAAGGTTGTGGATCATATACCTGATGGATTGGCTTTCTGGCGCCATCCATAACCCTCAGGGTTTAGCCTGGTTAGTGTTTCAGGTCAGGTCTCAGCCCTCACCACTCTTGCTGAAATATTATTATGATGCAATGAATGCATGCTGACTGAGTGCTTGGAGAAAACGGCTGAGGCAGACCATTGCAGTAGCATTACCACATTCTCCCACATTTGTAATGCTAGATGTGCAAGTAGCCACAGAAGTGCTGTGATGAGGGAAACTTCTCTTTCTCGTTTTCTAACTCCGTCGTTCTTTCTCACTTACCCTCGTCTACTGACACTGTAATTGTTGGAGCTCAAGGAACTGCCACACACTCACTACACTCACATTACATTTGGTTGGAAGGTTTTTTTTTTTTCTGCAAGTTAGGAGATTTATCAAAGCCAGAGGCCAGGTGAACAGAAATGCTTTCCATGTTACAAAGACTTTAATGCTCATCAGTGTAACAGAAGGTATGACGAACATGTCTTCCCTAAAACTAATCCGAGCATGACTGTTTTTCAGCTTTCATCGTACTGTTGCATTTACTTTAGTGGTTTTCCTGCTGACTTGACTAAGAACTTCTCCTACTGAAATAAGTTCTACCAAAGGTCTACCAAAGCTAATAATAAAATAATGTACCTGCTAGATTTATCTTCATTTATGCGTGATTAACTAAACAGGTAACAGATTAAAGGAAAACTCCATCCTGAAACGACAATAATGTTCTTAGAGATTCTGGTGTTGGTATTTTTTCCATATTTCCATCATTAGTTAGATTTTGTGAAATCTGCTTATGTTGCATTTCCTATACAACTACAACACACTTTGAAAGTAGAAAGAGATGCAATGGCAATGATGTGCACTAACACCAATTGGAGATTTTGGAGTCATATATTAGCTACTACGTCCAACAACCATGATCAAAATATTACATACAACCAAAACTACATATGATGAAAAGTGTTCATCTATTCAGTACAGTTCTATAATTGGAGAATCTCTAATAAGCCACATAAAAGCTTCTGCAATGGCCCCAAACCTTACAGAGTCATTTTATGGCTGTCACCAATCTGTGTTTGTAGTTATGTAAATCTAGCTCCGCCTCACTGCAACAAGGTCCTGGGTTCAAATCCAGGGCTAAGCATGGGCAGTTCTGTGTGGGGTTTGCATGTTCTTCCCATGCGGTTTCTTCTGTGTACTGCATTTTTCTCCTACAGTCCAAAGATATGCACATTAGGCTAACTGGCTCTTCCAGATTGCCCCTAGGTGTGAGTGTGAATGGTTAGGTGTGTGTTAAACCTGTGGTAGACTGGCGAGCTGTTCAGGGTCTACACAGAATGTCCAGGGTCAGCTATAGAGATAGGCTTGAGCCTCCCCACAATGCTTTGTTTGCACAAAGTGTTTTGGCAAATTAATGAATGAATTTTATTAAAAACAATGAACTTCATTCAATTTAATTTCTTTTAATACTTCTGATCATTTTCACTGAGACGGCATGGTGGTGCAATAGTTAGCCCTGTCGTCTAACAGAAAGCAGATTCCCAGTTCAAATCTGATGGTAGACTAGATCATTTCTGTGTGGAGTTTGCATGCTTTGTGAAAACCCTGTGTGTGTTTTCTCTGGGAACACTGGTTTCCTCCAACAGTCCAATGACATACATATTAGGTCAAGTGGTGACTAAAAATTGCCCGCAGTTGTGATTGGCTATCTGCCTCTTTCTGTTAGTCCCATAATAGATTGGTAACCTGTCAAGAGTCTATCCTACCTCTCACCCAAGATCAGTTGGGATTGGCTCCAGCTCCCCTGTGGTCCACCATAGATAGATAGACGAATGGTATAATTAAGCCATTGTGTTTACGTTCCTGTGCAATCAGAGAAGACAACAGCATTTTGCTGCAAAAGAAGCATGTGCAAAGATTCAAATCGAACAAAGCTTTATTGATGAGAATAATTATACACGTAAATGAAGCGGACCAAATGCTTCCCATATTTCATGGTTTATAAGACTTGTTTTGGCTAAGCAGGGGATAGACAACAGCTGTGACTCTCTTCATCTCTGCTCCTTATGAATTGCGATTATAGTTATTTTTTTTAGCCTGAGTGCTGCTGAGTTATTGTTTAATGATCTTTAATATTTTCTCAAACAGTAAGTAGTCAGCCCTCCATTCTTTGGCAAAAAGTCAAGATGATGTCATTTGCTGGTACAGCTTGTAGGAAAGTTCCCATCTGGGTCATGCACAAAGCCAATGATGACCTTGTCCCGGCTCTTTTTGGTGTTTTGTGATTCTATCACAATCAAATCTCTCATCAGAGTCATGAAGATTTTGTCTTGGACAGTCGTTCAAGAGCTGAGATAAAACCATTACCACCTTCTCTCACATTCGTAATACTAGAGTAGTCACAGAAGTGCCTTGATGATGGAAACTTTCACTCTTTTCTTACTTTTCCTTTGTTTCCTCCTCACACTTATTTAGCCGACATGGAAATTACTGGAACTAAAGAAACAGTAGACATCACGCTACAGTCATGTTACATTTCAAAAGGTAATGCACGGCAAATGATTTCTTCTCGACACAACACAAAAGACACTGCAACATTTTCTCACTTACAAAAAGAGGAGAGATTTATCAACGCCAAGTCTATTGAAATTTTTTCCACATCATGATGTCGTTTAATGATGATCAGCGTTACAGAAGCCTTACAGAACATTACGTCTTTCTGCAAACTAAAACCAAAGGCATCTGTTTTTCAGCTTTTAAGATCCATCGCGTTTTGTATAGTGACAGCTGGTTGCGATATTATATGGGAGGGGTCAAATCTCTTAGCTATGAATAGACATTGAATCGGTTAACAGTGAGCAATGCATTATTTCACTGGGTCTCATCAATAAAATAATAAGAACGATATGCGACAAACTGTTACACAAACGTGGAGAGACATGATGCGTTCATAATTTGTGTACTTCATGTCTGTACTGACTCACTGGGTTCGTGTCATGTTGCTCGGAATACTAAACATGCCAAACTAATTTTCATCAAATGAATGACCGAGTAAATAATTCGCATCATGTTCATTTAAACACATTTGTGTATTACACGTGTTCACTCTCAATCAACACTGATGACAACCGCTAGCTGGTGGCTCCAACCTTTATTCTTCACAGCGTTGTGTGTTGGTGGCTACACGAATGTCCAGAATGATTCATGTATGTTAACAGCAAATAATAATGTGTTGATTATAAAAATCAAAAACATTTGTTACTAAGCATAAACCTGATCAAATTAGGTCCAGTATTAAGATATAATGATAAAACTGGCAACCGAAAAATGGCTATACACTGTAACCCTATGTGGTAAACATTCATTCATTCATTTACCGAACCCCTTCATCCTACTCGCATCACAGGGAGGCTAGAGCATTATCTCAGTTGACTCTGGGCTAAGGCAGGGTACAACCTGAACAGCTTACCAGTCAATCAGAGGCCCTAAACACACAACCAATCGGACTCACACCTATGGACAATTTGGAATAGCCAAACAGCCCAATGTGCATGTCTGTGTACTGTGAGGAAAAAACCAAAGTACAGGAAACCCACACAAGCGGGAAAGGGGGGGGGGGGGGGGGGGGGGGGGGGGTGGGGTAAGGTGTGGGTGATGTCTCGCCAAACCCGGGACTTGAATTCAGGATCTGTTTGTTGCCAGTCGACAGCCGACCCTCTACACCACCATGCCTCCGATGGGGCAGAGAACCACATCACAATAAACTTGCCTTTTTTTTCTGATGATTACAAAATAAGTCATGCAAGATTAATAAAGGAGTATTTTCCAGAGTAATAAAATTCTTAATAGAGTTCTGAAGTACTCTTTTGTACAGATCAGAAAACAGCGCCCTTGCAATAACAGACTTCATGTTCTGACTGGTATCAGAGATGGTAAGAAAAGAAAGACTGTAAGTCTAGAAACAGTTTTTTTTAAATCCTTCAACTTATTAAACTTATAAAGTGTATCTCTGTAGGATCTTTTTCACATTCTCAGACAATAATGATATGATGAAACTGCCAGTGTCCAAAACAAGCGGTTTACTTTGATGTGGATGTTTGCCCGATTACTGTGTATAGCTTTGTGACAGTTACTGGCTATATTGTTCAAACTCAATACTTGAAAAGGAAAAAAATCAAAAAGAGGTTTTTTTGTGTTTGTGTTTGTGTGTGTGTGTGTGAGGGTGTGTGTGTGTGTGTGTGTGTGTGTGTGTGTGTGTGTGT